>VXAU01000663.1:1368755-1520074 GCA_013399695.1 Formicarius rufipectus
CATATAAGGCGGCGGCGCGCGGAGCCGCCTCAGACCGCGCCGGCCGCGCTCCCGCCGAAGGCTCCTACGGGCTCCCTCTCCGCCGGCGCTGGACATGGGCGCCGCCCGCACCCGCCCCGCTCTGGCGGCCGCTCTCCTCTGCCTGGCCCGCCTGGTAAGTGTCGCGGCTCTTCCCGCGGCCGGGGGTGGGAGGCCGGGTCGGGCGTCTCCGCTGCGGTCCCGGCCGCTCACCGTGCCCTCTGCTCCGCAGGCTCTGGGCTCGCCCTGCCCCGCCGTGTGCCAGTGCCCGGCGGCCCCGCCGCAGTGCGCCCCCGGCGTGGGGCTGGTGCCCGACGGCTGCGGCTGCTGCAAGGTCTGCGCCAAGCAGCTGAATGAGGACTGCAGCCGATCGCAGCCCTGCGACCACACCAAGGGGCTGGAGTGCAACTTCGGGGCCAGCCCCGCCGCCCTGAAGGGCATCTGCAGAGGTAAGCGGCGACCCCGCTCCCCCGGGACGGACCCCGCGTCCCGCAGTGCCGGGGTTCGGTAATTTCGAGCCCATGTATGGTTATGCTTTGTTGTCGGTAGCTTGGCAGAAAGGCACATGACTTCAGCAGTCTGGAATGCGATTCAGTATGTCTGGGCTCCGCTAAACGCACATAAGGAAAAGTGATTCCTGACTAAGTTATTGTTCTGGCCCCGCGTCCCCGGGGGTTGTAGGGAGCTCCGCCGTATGTTGAGTTTAACAGCCCAGCAAATACCTGCGCTTAAACCAACGATTCCCGCCGCTGACTCCCTTCTTTCCCTTCTGTTGATCTCTGCAGCACAATCCGAGGGAAGACCGTGTGAATATAACTCCAAAATCTATCAGAACGGCGAGAGCTTCCAGCCGAACTGTAAACACCAGTGTACGTGCATAGATGGAGCTGTGGGCTGCATCCCACTCTGCCCGCAGGAGCTCTCTCTTCCCAACCTCGGCTGTCCCAGCCCCAGGCTGGTCAAAGTCCCCGGGCAGTGCTGCGAGGAGTGGGTCTGTGACGAAAGCAAGGATGCGCTGGAGGATCTGGAAGGCTTCTTCAGCAAAGAGTTCGGTTTGGATGATTCCGAAGGTGAACTAACAAGGAACAACGAGCTAATTGCCATTGTGAAGGGAGGCCTGAAAATGCTTCCTGGTGAGTGTGGGTTTATCCGAGTGACAGTTAAGGGGAGGACAAGAGTTAAGAGAGTAGCTATATGACTCCTTAGACCCCAATGGAAAGAAAGAAGCAGAGTGAGAGAATATATTTAGGCTAAGCCCGCCTTTTCTTTTCCAGTTTTTGGATCTGAGCCACAAAGCCGAGCTTTTGAGAATCCCAAATGCATTGTGCAAACAACCTCTTGGTCCCAATGCTCAAAGACATGTGGAACTGGCATTTCCACTAGAGTGACCAACGACAATCCCGATTGCAAGCTCATCAAAGAGACCAGGATATGTGAAGTGAGGCCATGTGGCCAGCCCAGCTATGCCTCCCTAAAGGTAAATATAGGCTCTCCTGGTGTTCCTTTTTTTTCTAAGCTGCTTCAGGTAGGGGGTGAAGTCTGGAGAAGAATCTCCTGCTAATAATGTTATTGCCTTTACAGAAGGGAAAAAAATGTACCAAGACTAGGAAGTCCCCATCCCCAGTGAAGTTTACTTATGCTGGATGTTCCAGTGTGAAGAAGTACCGCCCCAAGTACTGTGGCTCCTGTGTGGATGGCAGGTGCTGCACACCCCAGCAGACCAGGACTGTCAAGGTCAGGTTCCGCTGTGATGATGGGGAAACCTTCACCAAGAGTGTGATGATGATCCAGTCCTGCCGATGCAACTACAATTGTCCGCATGCAAATGAAGCTTATCCCTACTACAGACTAGTCAACGACATTCATAAATTTAGGGACTAAGTTGTGTTGGGGTTGGGATCAAAGAATTTTGAAGTACCATCCATGGAGAAAGGACCTCTGATGGAAATGGTGCCTTGCCCATTTGAGGGCAACATCGAGATGTTACAGGAGTGCACTGTGCAACTGGACACTAATGCAACAGAGATTTAAGCATACTTAAAGCTTCATAGTACTGGAGCAACTTTACTGCTTCTTTTTGGAGCACCTTATCTAATTATATACTGTTTTCTGTTTGTAAGTGATCAGATAAATGTTTCATTCCGGTTATGAAAACTTTTCTATCCTGTTCAGTTTAACACTATGCTTTTCCCCATCCCTCCAGTCTTCTCCCACCTTTCCCAACCAAGTTGGAAGTTACATTCCTTCCTGAGGTGGGCACTTGTGGGGTGTTCACAGTGGCAGCTATTATGTACCAACTGTAGTTTAATGGCAAACAGAAATCAGTTGTTTTAAAGCTGAGTATTTTATTTATCAACCTGTAGCTTTTGTTTTGTTTTCTTTGAGTTTTTTTAACCCCTTCCAGCCCCTGTAATACTGGAATAAGTTGTAAATGATTTTAATTTTATATTCAATGAATTAAAAAAATTATTTATGGAATTAATCATTTAATAAAGAAATATTTACCTAACTAGTCTTAGTAGACCATTCTGATAGGCAACAGACTTAAATACAGCAAATGCAAGAGGTTTTTTTAGATACTCTGAAAGTTAAAACAAGTTTTACTACAGATATATCAATGGACTAGAAAGCAGGGTCTTACTGTTTGGGTAAATGATGTTTTGAACCTGTGTCTGCAGTCTGCAACCCCACACTCTAGAAAGTATATACAGAAAGAGCTTCTTGGCATTGAAAGGAAATCTATGATAGACTGAAATGTTAATTAGACTGTAAGATTATTCAAACTGTCCTGGAATTTGCAACATAAGGTACTTAATTAGAATGCAGTGCATGCACCGTGATGTTGAACGTTGGGATGGAGGTGGTCGTCAAGTCTCCATTTTTTGGTGGCTGCTTTTTGCAAATTACTACATTTCTGTGGCAGAAGAATGCTTCATACAGTCTGCAGGAGGTAGTTTGCTTTCACTAAATTCAAATTAAATGAGCTTGAAGCAATGACTTTTGTTAATCCTAATAACCCAGTGATGAAAAGTAAACATACTGTTAACAGAAGAAGAATGTGAGGAATTTCGAGTACTTGTCCAATAGAGTAAAAGGCAAAGCAGCGGCTATTTTCTCTTCCTCACTTCTCCTTCCCACTTTTTAAATATGCAATTACGCTTTACTCTGTGGGACACAGATGACATTTGGCTGAGGGAGTTGTAAGAGAAGCTTGCTGGCATGCCTCAAGAAAATGACATTTAAAAAAACAAACTAGGGCAGGGTCTGAGAAAGCAGCAAACATTTGTACTCTTCTGGTTAGCCACAGGTAAAAGTGAAAGGAAACCTGTGATGGGGGATTTTTTCTTCTTGTGTGGGCATTTTCTGGCAAGATATTCTCCCACAGTCTTTAGTAAGAAAGATACTGCTGATAAAAAACAGAGACTGATTTTGAGGTTTTAGAACTGTGAAGGGGTGTCATCCAGTGTTATTAGATAAAAGCAGAATTGGTTAAGGGTCAAGTTTTAATTAATTTGACATAAATATCTCATTAAAATAAATAGCCAAATATCTCAGAAGCTCATCTCTGGCAACTAATGCTTTGCTTGAGAAATTACAGCCCTCCCTCTTCTGCTCAGTCAAGTTCCCTGCCCGAAGGCATTCAGAACTTGAGCTGTTTTGGAATTCACCACCTGGCCACCAGTCTCAGCTGTACCTAAACTTGTCTGTACAGTATTTGTTGACAGTAAAAGTGTAAAAAGCAGGGAAGCACTTTTGTTTGGCTTCTACTTAGATCTAGCTCTGAACACTTCACTACATCAGCCACTCACTGAGAAACCATCAGGTTTACATGTTGGGCTATTGTGTGGAGAGAAGAATACACTGCTACCAGACACCCAGCATTCCTCACCATCCCCACTACCACTTACACTCCATTCCACCTTCACACCTATGTAGGTAACAGTTCCTCCAAAAAATAACATAAACATGTAACTATGCATACACTTAGACTGTATGCCTGTAACACACACACCATATACAAACAAAAGCAGCCCTTCTGACTCCTACCTAAAGTATGGCTCTAGCCAGGCCCAGGGTTTTACAACCTGCACTTTGGTTTTTCCATGTTTCCCCAGGTAGAGGGGTGGTTCTGTAATCTGCTCACTATAAAAATATCAGATATAGACAAAACGAATCCCACTAAAAAGAACTGCGAATCTTCCAAAGCTGGGCTGTCACACTAAATGATCATCACCCATGTAGTCTTCTCATTTCTTGCATTTCACAATTACTTGACAAATCTACTTTTACAAGTGTCTTTTTTTTTTTTTGTGTCTTTATGCTCGCTTTGAAATCTTTATATCCCCTCCTGTTCCTGCAGAAAAAAAACAAACCTAAATAGCAGGTGTGGAAATATAAAGGATAAAAGCTTAGGTTCCATTAAGTGCAGCAGCAGGGCTTACAGGTAAGGTAAGAGCACAACTATAATTTCATTTCTTGTACAAAAAAAAAATACCAATATCCTTCTTCAAGAGGAGTACTAGAAGCTGAGTTAGGAACATGATAAATAAAGTACATGACAAGAAGCTGCACCATTTGCAGCGAATTTAAGAGCCATTCACCAATTCAAACCCTGAACGTAAATCCACCAGCACCGTGTGGAGCTCCCTGGAGCCCGGCAGAGCTGGGAGAGCCCGGCCATGCCGGGAAGGAGAGGAGCACTGTCCCGCAGCAGTCCTGCTCCACCCCCGTTCCAGCCATCCCCCCTCCCCTGTGTGCCCCCGGTCCCTGGGCTGCTGCTGTCGCAGCCGCTGGGACTGTCACGCCGCACCGGGCACGGGGGCACTCGGCCGAATTCCGTGCTGCCGCCACAAGGAGCGTGTGGCACACTACAGGGTTAGGATCGAAGGAACTCGAAGCTTTGTATTCCTTGCACTTTTTTACAAGGGTTCGATGGTGGTAATAGCTATAACATCAGGGTTACACATATCTTCCCTAATGAAGGCAACACAGTGAAGACAAACTTTCAGCTTCCTTAAGTGCTCCATGACAGGAAACGAAACAAAAGCAGGAATAGGCAGACAGTAGACTTCCATGGTTATATTAAATCCTCTCTCATGGATGCTGCCAACTCCCTCTCCTGAAGCAGCAGCAGGTGGGGGAAAAGCTAACATTGTGCTGACAGTGGGACGACCAAGCTACCTCTAAACCCTCCCTGACCCGTGAGAATCTCTGCAGCCCATACCTCGGTTACTGCAGAAGCCACGGCAGAGCAGGCCCACCACTGCCTGACCCTCCAGAGGACACCGTCTGGGAACAGGCACATCTCCCTGCTACAGGTGGGCAGCCAGCAGGCTATGCAGGAGCAGGCAGAGACTGTGTATCAGTGGGATTGCTGCAGGAGGATTTCAAGTCCACTGAAACTGCACAAATCCCTCACAGGCCTTGAGGACTGAAACAAGAGTTTGCAGTGGGCAGTCATTCAGGGTTGGAAGTCAAACCTACCCACCTACATAGAAGCAGTTGAATGTGTCACACCAGAGGCTTGCTCACCCTTCTGAGTTGATCCTGCAGAAATGTATGTGCACAATTTAGTTTACTTGTTTAGTCAGTGGAACTACTTCCACACAGGACTCTGGGTGTTCAGGACACAGCAAGGAAAGCTGTATAGTTCTATGAGCTGCTCTGCCTTAAGCCAGTTTGTTTCATGTCCCTGTTTTCACCTTCATAGTTTTTTTCTCCATGTTTCACAGCCACAAATAAAACAGCACACAGAAATGCCAAGGTGTCACAGTGAAAGCAGTAACATGCAACTTGGAGATACCTATAAATGCATTTCAACGCATGAACAACTGGACTGCATTGAACTGCAGTCTTCATGTCTAGAAAATATAAATCGTGTAAAAAAATACTTCAACCAACAAAATGATACAATAAACATCTGTCGATTATCCAGTAAAGACCAAACACCAAGAAATAGATGGCATTCACTATGCTATGATTTTTCCTCCATAAAAACTACAGAGCTATGACTTCTGTGTACACAATTTATAATGGAGAAGATTCTGAAAGACCCCAAGGCACCAGTCACATAAGCAACTTCATCTGTCTTGAAGTACTACCACTTAAAAGGATGGAATATAGCAACCATCCAGGAGGAAAAGACTACACAGTATTTTGTAAGTTTCCATTTACTAGACAGAAAAAATTCAAAGGTAGGGTACACAGACTCGCCCAGATGGGAGTCCAGCTGGGATGTGTATGTTAACAACTTCACATCAGCAGTATAGCCCAGCAGTATTTTGAGAACACTGAACACCAGATCAAAAGAAGGCCAGTATATCGGCCAAGTCAAAGACACCAGTTTCTCTGAAACTACTCATTTCCTTCAGCATCTCAAACCAACCAGGTTATAGCTTAATTAGTTCATTAACTAACTAATAAACTAATAATTAGCTAATTAACTGACAAAATCAGACATTAAGATGTCATGACTGTAAAACCAGCAAGTCGGTTAATCACAACTTGAAACAGGAAAATATATTTTTCTCTACAGAAACAGATACTTGTGCTGTAGTGGAACAATTCCACTAAAACCAATATAGACGCCCAAGCACAACTGAAAATAGAGGTTGGGAAAAAAAGGTCAACAAAGAGACTTTAGATTACAGACTCTGCTAAATTGGAAGGGATTGATCAGGATACTTGTGTCCAACTCCTGGCCCCACATAAGACACCCCAAAAATCACACCACATACCTGAGAGCATTGTCCAAATGCTTCTTGAACTCAGACAGGCTTGGGGCTCTGACCATTTCCCTGGGGAGCCTGGCCCAGTGCTCAACCATCCTCTGGGTGAAAAACCTTTTCCTGATATCCAACCAAAACCTCCTCCAACTCAGCTTCATTCATCCTCAAGTCCTGTTACTCATCAGGAGAGTGAAGCTCAGTGTTGGCTTTGCCTTACGAAGATGTAGAATGCAATGGGGTCTCCCCTTAGCCTGTTCTTCTTCTCCAGCCTGAACAGACCAAGTGACTTCAGCTGTTCCTCATATGGCTTCCCCTCCAGACCCTTCACCATCCTCATGGTTCTCCTCTGGATGCTCTCTGATGGCTTAATGTCTTTTTTATATTGTGTCACTCAAAACTGCTCACAGTACTCACAGTGAGGCTGCCCCAGTACAGAGCAGAGCAGAACAACCCCCTCCCTTGACCAGCTGGTGATGCTGTGCCTGAGGTACTCCAGGACACAGTTGGCCCTCCTAGCTGTGTGAAAGTGATGAGGACTTCTTGGCAAGCTTTAAATGCCACCCATCCGTTCTTTTTCACTAATATCTGTACCTCATCCACCAACTTCTTACCTCACTTGAGCATAGCTCTACTCCCTGTTGGCACTCTTGGCAAAATGAACACGTTCTGGAGCTAGAATACTATTCCAACAGAGAACCTGGAAGTAGGGAGTGGAAAGGCAACAGCAGTTTTCCCAGTTGTTTCCTCCTCCTTGTTGAAGCAGAGCAGGGATGATCAGAATAAAGTAGCAATGTGATTTTAAAAACACTTTTGCTTTTCCATCAGCTGGAATGATGCAGGAACCAGCCAGCTCGGTGTGGTCATTTATTCTCTAAAAAAAGACTCCCTCTCCCTTCTCATTTCTATCCCTCCTCCTTTGGCAGATTATTTTGAACTCATTCTGATTTGTCATGCAACCACACGAACAGCTGTACTGATCCAGCTGATGCAAAAAGAAGTCTCATGCAAATGGATTAGATGAGCCAGTTAAAAAAAAAATAAATTCCACTGTTTCCATTGTGAGTTCACAAAGACTTTCCCTTGCCCCAGAGGTAGGCAAGGCTCTAGTGGCTTCCCATATTTTATCACTCTATTGATTTTTCCTGCCAAAAAGCCTACTATGTTAAGATAGCCTGGAAATGCTTGTCTGCAGTCAAAGCTAGCAGGAGTGGTACCAGGCCAAGTCAGGGGAACTTCACTTCTAAACCAGCAAGAAGAAAGCTACAATGCAGAGGGCCACTGAGGGAAGAAACTCTCACAATAAAAGCATCATTAGAGCCAAGTCACTGTACCATGGGTCACTGAGACCCGCTGGGGCACAGCGGGAACACATTTCTATTATCACATCACAGAGAGTAAAACAACTATCCCTGTCTTTTCCTACTTTTACTTGTCATCTGCAATTTCCCTTTCAGTTTCAGTATTTGAGTTGTTTTTGCTGACATTTCTTGTCTTGCATATATGTGACCTCTTTCCATTTCACCAGTTTTCCAGCAAATAAAACCATATGCAGTGCCATAGTAACATTTTAACACAAACACAGGATAATCTTTGTTCACTGAAGTACACAGTACATTTTTTTTCCTCTTATTAACAGAACTTGCATCTGCATACAGTTTAACTGAATGCCATAGCAACAACATAAACACAAATTCAAGATATTTTTTCCTTTGGAGGGAGGAAGAATAAATGTTTTCAGGAAAAGAGCGTGGGACTTAAGAAAGAAGAATAAAATGTTTGTGACCAAATAGGGCCTGAAATTACTTCAGCACAGCTGTATACTTACCATTGGAAAGCCTGCCCTTGCAGTGTTATACATTCTCAACTCCTACAGATGTCAATAGAGAACAGCTGTATCTGGCAGAGCAAGGACTGAAATACAGCTATGCTGACACACATGTAGCTGGGACTTGCTATCAGCATTACCATAAACTTAGAAATCTATGTACCATTTTAGATTACAGCGCATGTTCTGCAGTGTAAACACCTTTACCCCAACACAGAGTAAAACTGCACTGTTGACTGGAGTAACAGAAACTGGTCCAGCCCAGCTCTAAGGACCAGTGCCAGCCACACTTTCTGCGGCATGACCCTCCTTTCCTCTATGGATCAACAATTCCTAATGCCAAGATAAATGCAGTAAAACCTAGAATTCAAATGTGTTCATTCAAAACTTAGCTGTTACACTGACAAGGGGCAGAACTTTGTTTACCGGTTAAGTTATACAGGAAGTATACAAAAAGGGAAAAGAACCAAGTTCTCTCTCATGGCTGACTCAGTCCTACCTCCCAGCTACTGCTGTGTGCTTAGCTATGCTCTATTTTTGTTCTTTAAGGTTTGTGAAAGGAATGACTTTGTTAAGCTTTTAATTTTTTTTAAGTGCTGTGTTCATTCATGACAAGAGCCTTACTCTTTTGTAAGCTGATGGTTCTTCAGCACAAGCATGCTGTGAGGGTTCAGCATTTGAAACCTGAAAAGTCTAAACATTAAAAGAAATGCTGTAAAAACCTACACACAAATAGCTTGTTCCTTCTGTGACAAGTAGTTTATAGAAGAAAATAAACGAGTAAGCATACTAGGCATAAAATCAAGCATTCAATGCAAGCTGGTGCTGAATAATAAAGATTAAAACAACATCACACAGTTTTCATTCACAGACATGACCTGTTCTGAATCAAGGCAGAGTCCTGTAGGGATCCTTGTATAATATGATTACAATAGTAGTTTTCAAAAGGGACAGTCTTGAAGTGAAATCTTCCAGGCAGCCTTGGCTCCATATATTAAATTTCTAGTGCTTGACCAGAAATTTAAAAATACAGAAGATGCTTTTTCTCTTCAGCTTGTTACGAGGTGCTTGTTCCAGGTTAAGTCAGTCAGAAAAAAATTAAAAACTTTCCTTAACTGCCTATGAAAATGTAAAAAACATCTGCCTAGCCAAAGGGTGCACAAACCTTGATTAAATCAGTAACAGTATTATGAAGAATTAATCACTGTTGCAGTTCCTACAGTAGTGCTGTTGCTGTGTTTTTTTAGTCAGAGACCACAATTTTGATTTCTTATTATAAAAAAGGAATTGAAAAAGCTCATCAAAACTGAATATTTGAATTGCATCTGGGTTTGTATTTGAGGAATCACCACTGTTCAAACTAGTGTAACTGAAAAAATAGGTATGCAGTAACCTAGAAATGAATGGCAAATGCTACCAAGGCTCTCGACTGAACTCTGTAAGATGATTTTTAGCTTTGTCTGGGAAATTTCAGTTCTAGTAACCACAACAGGAATGGTCCTTAATTATTTTTAAAACCTTTAAGGTAGAGAAGGATTTAAATCTGAAGGATAGCATAAACGAAGATAGCACCTTCATTTAAAAATAAATTATGTTGTGTTTTGACTCACAAGGAGCTAGATTTATATAAGAAAAAACCCACAGGCAAACTCTTCTGTACAATTCATGAAAACCCCCAAGAGCATATAAGCAACGCAAATTACAAATCTGCGTTCCTCAGCCAAAGACTAATCACACACACATGCAGATCAACACTAACATTTGGAGCACTCTCATTTCCACGGTGCTACGAATCCAACAGAAATGCCATGCTTTTACTCCAGATGAAACATTTTTCTGGCAAATGAACTATGGCAGTTTTGCTGTTCTGCTCTTTTACCGGTATTACTATGAATGAGTTCAAGACTGGTTTAAAGTAATTTGTGGCTACCAAGTCAGTGTGCAGCAATCACTGATTAGGAAAAGCTTATTCACTTTCACTGAACTGAAAAAATATGAAAGCAGCACCTATAGCTAGGAATCTTCGTCCTTTAAAAAGGGTTAAAAAAACAAATGTTGAAACAAGAGGTGGACAGGGGACCAACAATGACTAAAAAGGAAAATAGAGCACAGGTGGCTATTACCAGGCAAGAAGAAAAATTTCCCTATTTTACCAGGGTTTGCAAAACACACAAGGGAAAGGACATGCAATACCACTGTGAGAGAAAGTAGTGCATGACTGCAAAGGTCTGGCAGTCTGTCCTGACTTCAGTAGTGAGATGTCCTGGCGAACAATCTTTTAATGACAAGTTTTTTTACAAGTTAAAACCCCCAAACTTCTAAAACTTTGAACATCTCAAAAATCCTCTCCATGCAGCATGGCTGGTGAGTATGCAGCAGCCTGGGGTCCTGAAGCCCAGAAAGTCTGGAAGCCTGAGCCCTCTTCTACGTTGCCCCCACATCCTTCTGCTACCTCTACAAGTTCCTCCATTGCTTTCTGCTGTATTTCTGCCTATAGTGCCAGCATTGGCAGGAAAAGCACTTCTAACTGAAACACCATATTCATGGTAATTGAACATGCATCCCAGGACACCACAAATGTGCCAGTCTCAAGCAGGAGATAGAGACTGGGGTAATAACAAAGGCAGCAACAACTTCACAGAGCTGTTTAGAGAGGGATAATGTCCTGAAGACTTTACAAACACTGACTTGGCTAGACCCTTACAAACTAACTGAAATGCTGATGCTGAGTCATGAGAATGCCCTGGTGCAAGTGGGAACAGGGGCTCCTCTGTCTTGCACCACTTGTGGCACATGATGTTCTTATCCTCCAAGAGGCCCCACAGGCATTGGGGACTTGGGTATAGGGGTAAGTGGTCTGTGATCCAGAAATCTTCCCAGAAGTTAACCACAAACTTCTATTGTCAGCAGATGATAAAATATGGGAATTTTTTTCCTTTACAATTTTTGTTTACAGTATTTGTTTTAATGTAAGTAAACTGAGTTAATATACAGCAAGGTATGTAAAATACGTAAACACAAAGGTATTTACAACACCTAACTTCAGCAGGTATACTAGGAACAGAGGTGCATAGCACAAGTATTATTTAGAAGTCCAGTGTATTTGCATTAATGCCACTCTATGCATCCAATTCTATTGTTTTTAAATGCCATGCTAATGTAGATGACTAGACACACAGCAACAAGCCACCCTGGAAACAGTCTGATCTACCTTTAACACATTAAACAAGATGCACCCAAGTAAGGAAAAAAAAAAAATATTGCACTGAGCACCCAATGTCACTACAGAAGATTAAAGTCATAAGTAATGTAAGACCATCTTCAGCAGCTCAATGTTACACAGAAATACCCTAAAAATTAATCTAACGAAACACCAGTTTCATTTAAATTAATTTCATTTTTTTCAGTAAGTTTAAGCATTAAGACTCAAATTCACATAAAAATACAAATACGCCATCAGATATCAAAACCTGAAAATCAGACACTGAGCTCATTAGAGAAAAAGGAAAAATAATGGTGTGATTAAATATGAATATTTTTCTGGAACCAGCAATTCTCCATCTCTTTATTTACATCCCTAAATATGCATTACTAAATCCAAAAATAGGCAGGCACTTTGGGAGGCACTTTAAAGGCTGCCTTTAGTGAAGGAAGTTAAACCAAACCTCTAGAAACTCAGTTGTATAAAAATCATTTAATTCAATAATTAAAAAACCAAAAAGCTATTCCACCCTCTTCTCTCAAAGAGCTGTCAAGAACTATCCCGAATTTCCCCTTCTTCCATAGATGAAAGGGATGAACTTCCACTGCCCATGTTCTCTGTGGGTTCACTGCCATCTGAGGATATAGAACACAAAAAAACACAAACAAATAATTAGCTCCAGCAATGTTGTCTGCTCATCAAACAGAAGCAGTTTTGTGTCTTCCTTTCCTTTTAATCACACTTTCCTTGAGCACAGTTACTTCATAAGACATAACCAGTCTCATAACATGGGATAAAGCCCTGGATAGGACCTTGTTGAAGGAGAAAGCAAAACAATATTGAGAATTTCTTTTAGTTTTTAAATCTTGATCTCTCAGTCAAGTAGGAAAGCAAAAACTCTCATCCACTGAAAATTCCAAATCAATCTCTTGGTTTTTTTTAAATGTTGTTTTCTGAGTTGCTACATCCATATATCAGAACTGTAATGACTTACACTTTTACTAGTATTTCAATTAAGATGCAGAACTACTGAGAAATTCTAAATAAAAATGGAAAATTAAAATGATGTGTCTTTGTGCTTCTTCGACACGTTCCAGCATCCCAAAGATGGTGATAAACTAGGTGAACCCATGAGCTAAGGCTGATGAGGTTCAAGCTGCAAAACAACTTGTACTTCAAGGCCCAGCTATTATATTCTGCTGAGATAACATAGTGAAGAACTCATTTCCAAAACTGGTCTTCAGCCTCACATCCCATGGATCCTTCTTTAACAAGCACTGACCTTGGTCACCCTGTAGTGAGGTCACCACATGCCACTGGTTGGTGACACTCAAGAAGCACAAAAATAAACTACAACAAACCAGGCCCATGATTCACACTCTGCTCTCATTGTTATTTTCAGTATTTGATCTGACTATGACTTTAAAGACATTTTTGAGCATTTAATGTCAGATGCTTCATTACGAGAGTGTTACCAAAAGGTAGCTGATGAAGTATAGTTACTGTCTTGTCAAGATAAGTTCTACAGCTGGCAGACACAGATAATACACAGGAACTAGTGTGCACCTGTACAGTTTCCAAGGAATTTGTTCAAGAAAATAGAAGCATTTCACCCAGAAACATCAGAGGTCACATTTTGTCTACATTAAATCTAGTGTATAATCAATTAACATTTATATGCCAGATATGTACTGAGTAATGCACAAAGTTAGGATTGTTTTTGCCCCTAAGTCCTGTGAAAGCTTCTATAATCCCCTACTATCTTCAGCCATGACTGACCTTGTATGCTGAAATCAGAGCACCTGTAGGTTTTGCTATGAAGCAAGTCAAGCAGCAAAACATCACATAAAAGAATGTGGCAATCTTCTGACTCACAGCGAAGTGCTCAACAGACAAAATTTAGCTTTACTTTTTTCTGTTACAGTAAGTTTTACTAAAAGGAATTATAGATTGTCTTCACTCAAAAAGAGTGTATTTGTATGGTGCTGATAGCATTGCCTATAAATTAAGATGGAAATATCCTTCCCACCACAAAACTGTCTACAGTTAAGTTATAATTTAAAATTTAAACTCTGGGTTTAAGATTTTCAGTGGCAGTTTCCTTTCTCAATTTTTATTTTCCATATTTACTTGAAAGTTTCAGCCAAAATACTTCAGCCATTTCTGGAAAAAAAAAAAAAAGGATAGGAGAAATAGGCTTTATTCTCATTGAATTCTAGCAGTTTTTCTTTGAAGGTGTCCAGCTCTAGCTCTACTCCAGTCTGTGGGGGGTTACTACTTGAATCACAGGGAGGATGATGATCTTTCCCCAGCATGTGCCTGTTGCTGTGGCTATGAAAACTTGTCTCTGTTCTTCCCAAGGAAGGGGGTAGGTCTGAGAGTGCTAGTAAAGAAACAATATTTTAGCAGTTAAATTCCCACAAGGCTTTGTTTTTTGTTCTAGTCTGGGTCCCTTGCCAACAGAGTCAGAAGGGTTATGGTAGCTGAGCCCTCATACTGCAGCAGACACCCTGCCAGACATCCACTCATCAATGTGGCAGCTGTTTGCCTGGAATGCAAAGGGAGGTCAGCTGGACAGGCGCTCTGAGCAACACAAGTGTCCCTTCAAGGGCACAAGTAAGGGAACAAGGAAAGGCAGTGCTGGTAGAAATGGGATAAGCAAGAGCAGGATGTATGGCTTAGGAAGAGTGTGAAACTGATACAAAAAGCCATACATAGCAAAGAAACTGGACTGCAAGAAGCACAGAAGATGCTGTAGCAGAAAGGTCACTTCTTGGGAGATGGGAAGGGGCTAAGATACCTCTCTGAACAGTCTGGAGGTGAACCCAAGATTTGCCCTCTTAGCAATTATCTGTGAATTTAATTGGTAAAGCAAACTAAAAACTGACTTTTTTCCTCCTATATTCTGTAAAGAAGAGTACAATGATTGTGACACACTTCCACAAAAGTAGTATTTTGTCTTCAGGCAGTAACTAAACTAACAGTAACTAAAAAGCCCTCCTTCTTTTATATTCATGCTCTGAATATGGCTTTCCTGAAAGAATCTAGAGCCAATGTCACAGGCTTCCACTCTTAGAAAAAATTCCAAGAACACAGGATCCAAACCAAACTCAAGGCTGAGTTTGTCATCTTAACTGAGAATATGACAAAAATAAATTATGATAAAAATTGTGAAAATAATTATATTTTTGCCATGAGCTCTAATGTTTGCTGTGCTATACCTGAGAAACTTCAATAAGGAGCTACTCAATTCCATATTTATGGAATCAATAGAAACAGTTAACAACAACAAATGAAAATTAATAGTTCTCAAAATCTGAAATAGCTGTCATTGTTCCCAGAATACTGCAGGGACTACTGCTGCTAGCCCAATGATCCCTAGAGCAGATGAAGGTTACTGGCTTTAGGATACACACTTTCCCTGTTGGCACTTCCTGAGCTATTACTGTTTCTCCCTTTCCCTTCTTCTCTGTCTTTTACAGAATCAGCTAGGTGCTGCAGCAGCATGACCTCAAAATATGGTTGTTCAATCAACACTTACTTGAATCTATACTGTTAAAAGGACAACCTCCCTATTAGCTCAGGAGCCAATGGCAACAACCCGATTCACTACATGAGTCCATCAATTTTAATTCCCTTCTGACCTCAAAATCATAGGTGTAGGGCTGACTACTAAAAACCAAAGGAGCTAGATCAGGAAATAATGGATGAAGGCAAAATCACCTCATTTCATGTACTCCAGTGTTTGCATGTGCACTCCTGGGGTGACTATCAGTAGACCCAGTTACTCAGACAACACTATTACCTTGTCCCCTGGCACGCTGTCTCACCCTCAGAAGGCCTTGCAGTGCATAGCACAAGAAATTTTGCATGCCATATCTTTGGGAGCAGGTTGCTCTCACTTTGTGGCTCACTGAGTGTAATATAGCCAGAACTGCCAAGATCTATGAAAGTTCAGTATCACTGGGACAATATTCTCAGTCACAGATTTATTCAAATTATATCCATATAGAGCCATGATTGAACTGCCACAGGGAAACAATTGCAAATATATCTCAAAGCTTTTCCTCAAAAATCTGTAAAAATTACACACCTGCTTATCACTAAAAAGTGTGGAATTTGATAACTAGGGTGACCAGATGGGGAACTAGGAGGCTAGAACTGATACCCTATGTCAGCAGCTGCAGAAAAAGAAGTTGGGACATGAAGCCTTTATACTGGAAGAAAAATTGAACTTAAATTAAAAACGAAAATACAAATTCCTGCTAGACCTGGACTTTCTTTCAAGTTAACTCCAAGATGAAAGTTTTCCCTCAACAAAGTAATTTTCAAAAGATAACACTGTGCTTTTAACCCATCCAAAAATCTCCTTGCCGTTACGATTTCTAATAACTATCCTGCAATTCAGAATTATTTGTCCAGTGTTTGGAGCTATGCTAGGAAATAATGGAAAATGATTCCTTTGCATGATTAGCAGCCTTACTTAAAACTCGTCTTCCCCAGACAGCCTGACTTTTCAGAATCAACTCTGATAGAAATTGTTACATAAAATTAGCACAAGTCTGAAGAGTTTTTACCTTAAAGACTCAAAAGATATATAAAAAATATAACAAAACACCAGTAAACAAAGCTAAGACAAACACATACAACACAGTCTATAGATGTATGCCATCAGCCACCGTTTTTAAGACAAAGCATTCAGAATCCCTTTCTTATAGTAATCTTCTAGATTCAGAGGGAAATACAAGACATACTGCCTACTCCTGACATTATTAATAGGTGTATCCTTAATTACTGTTTATATAACTGAAATATCAAAGTACAGCATAACAGGAAATAAATATATGCTCACCTTGGCCAAGAATCACCATGTCATTCTTCAATGTTTTCAAGACCACAAATAATGTTGGATACTCAATTATTACTTTGCCTTTCAAATTGTCTAAGAGGCTTCTACTGGCATCCAGTTTGTTGTACCTTAAAAGAAAGTTTATTTTAGATTTCAGTACTAGCAAGGACATAACATACGTTTTCTGGGAAAAGAAAAAATGAAAAAGCTTTCTGGCACTTCATGTGATTTTCAGGTGATACCATGTCCAGAAGAACTATTTCATCAAAATATACATCCAGTTTTATTATCCAACTATGCGATTTTTTTAAACCCTTCTAACATCTATGCATAAAGAACAAGAGAAGAATCAAAGTCAAATTTTCCTAAGGGTTTATGTTTTATAATGTCATAATGAATATCTCTGGCAAATCAGATATGGACATGGGGTTATCAAAACTGATATATTTAACAATATCAGATTCTAAATTAAAAAGAACAATATCCTACTAATGGAATTTAATGCTACAGGTTTACTTTACATGCATAATGTACCTTATTTATCACATTTGCTTATGAATTATCAGTGAAGCAGTGTGAAGATGAAACAAAAAGCATATCTGGACAACTACTAAAGCACAGATACACTGGGAACACTTGGAGCTCTGTTTTTGTAGCCCGATACAAGAACATTTCAGCAATAATTTCTAAAAGATGGTACAATACCCCTGTTATGCCCAAGCAAATCTCTGCTTATAGCACCATCAGCAACAAACTCCCTGTAGAAATCCCCCATACAATCTTATGCTACAAGAGGATTATGATTTGGATGCACCATCCGCTCCCAAAAAAAGGGCTGCTCTTCAACCTGGAGGGTGAAAGCAGGCACATAACAAATAATACCCCAGCAACAAAAAGTAAACTGAGCATCCTCTCCACAATTATTTTCTCAAACTGTGATATCCTCTCTCAGCTCTCTAACTGGAAACCTGGACATGAAATTTTAGGGAAAGGCAGAGGTATTTCAAAGGCCTCTGAAAGCGGGACGCTGTTGCTTTCACTTGCTGTAAGTGCGGAATCCAAAGGATGGTCTGATATTGTTGCATTGTAACCTGAATTATGCAATTCTTTCTGTAATCAGTATTATCAAATTACCACTAAGCTATCCTATCAGCTAAAGGCAAATGAAGTTCAAAACCAAAATATACTGCAGGCAGTACATGGAGTATTTCCCAGAGCTGCTCTATCTCCTCTGATCATTAACATATTATGCAGTTGTATTTTCTTTAACCAAAAATAATACTGGATAGGTGAAGGATTCATATACTTTATGATTTACATTTATGTATTATTAAGAGCAGTACATCAGGAGTCAGCACACAAGAAGAATACTGAAGGTAAAACAGTATTTGAGTTCTTGGCATTTAAGGGAGACTTCATTTGAGCAAAAATTCCCTCATATTCAACTTCAAATCATCATGAAAATATTTGGTTTCATGTTTCACTCAAGCCAAAGTAATTACCATCGCCTCATACTGAAATCCTTTAAAAGGGATAACAGCATATTATATTTCTTATTGAATGAATGGACTCATAACTTGTGCATTAACACACATGAACAGAAACATATTTACTGCTTTATTTACAGTACTCTAAATGCAAAGTATGGCAATACCTTTCCTTTGGCAAGGACCTCAACACATTCTTTTCTGGTTAAGCAAACATTTACCACCAAGAGGCTAAAGTAATTCACATGCCACAATACACTTTCCATTATCTCATATTTTAGACAAAACATCTTTAGCGTCCAGCTTGGCATAAGATAAAACATTTGTACTTAAAACTATTTTATGATAGTAAATTACTGAAGTGTTAGATCACTGAGTCAGAGCCTTATCTTTATTTTTTTAAAGCAAATTTTATTGGTTGACAGTGACAGAGAAAACATCTAAATTTTTAGTGCATAATGTAGGCTGTCAACTTCAGGAAGAATATAACAAAGGAGCTTAATGCTTCTCTGATTTAAATTTGGCTGTTACTGTTTGTGCTATCCAAGACCTCAGTCTACCACATTACCTACTTCATACTCAAGTGGAAGTTGAGCTTTTCTGCTAATTCACCTGCCAGCCTCTTCCCGGATAGCACATGCGTAAGAGATCTCAAAACAAAACTAGTATCTGTCACATCAATTCCAGAGTCTAATTAAGCACAGCTCCTGAGCAAGACTGATTTTCCAGGTTATCTCTGAAAGACCTCATTATGATAAAAATCTTCCCAATTTTATCCCAGAACTAGAACAAAGTCATATATCAGAGGCTGAACAACAGAGATCTATGGGCAAAAGATGACTTCCCTGTAAGGTTTTTCCAGGAGCCTATATACATACACACAGTTTCAATTTTTACTTATGAAAAGACTGTACTTGTTTGGATAAAAATGAAACAAAATGGCATACTTACAGGTCTTACAACTTCCTGTAATGATTTATCACCAGGATGAGCTGAGGATGTAGGGTAACACTGAAATGGCAGGTATGTGCAGCAAATTGCTCTCACCACAGGCAGGAGACGGAGCAAGGAGAACCTTGCAATCAGATGCTACCCAATATCCTTCTATCATCATTTTTACCTACTTTTCTATTACTGGGACTAAGTAGCCTACTCAGTAAGAAACCACAATGATTTGAAATGTTCTTCAGGCGCTTCTTTCACTGTGCATTTCAAGTAACAACCCAGTAAAATGAACAACCAGTGTAAGTTTGTCGTTTCACTTGGACTCTTCCAAAGCTCCAGGACCAGCAGCAGGAACCAACTTAATTAAGGCTGTCATCCTAAAGAAGCTCCTTCAGCCCTTCATGCCAAGATGGATTTGAGATAAGCCTGGCTCCAAACTGACCACACCAACAGAACTATTGCCTCAAGACCAATTTTCACATCTTTCCCCTGCTTTCTCTTTTCTCCTGCTGTCCAGTTCATATAAATTTTCTGCACTATGGCTTCCCGAACCCTGCATTTCAGTGGGGCTTCTCTTGGCACCTTCTGTCTCAATCTTCTTTCCTCCCTGGTACTTACTTTCCACATATTTTCTCTCTCCCTTCTATACCTTCCCTCAGCCTCCCTGAACTACACCTACCCTCTAATAATACACTTGCCTGATTACTTTCTTGCCCTAACCGAGGCTTTATGCCCATGTTGTGAAGCAATAAAGAGGCTGAATTTTTTCTTAATAAGAAATGACTCAATTTATAAGGACTACAAAGAGATCATCTTAGCAGACAACAGCTTTTGATTTTAGCTGGAACGAAATAATAACTGCTTTTTGAAAGACAAAAATTAAATAGAATTTGCCTGCCAGTACAGTTTAAAAGCCTATAAAAATGGTGATAATTGAGAAAATTTAGCAAGATTCAGCAATCCCACATCAATTCCCATATAAAGTGTTGTATTTTCTCTATGAACAGCTATGTTACCTTTCAGAAAATACTGCCATTAAGGTGGCTCTGCATTTCTGATAGCATCTATGAGTTTCTGCAAAGGCTAGTTTCATTATCTATAGTTATTCCACCACCTTCCAGGAATTCAACAATTCAGTCTCCTAATCTGTCTCCCACAGGCAGGAATGCCACATTAGGTCACTGCATCACAACAAGTTCCCCTCATATGGAGCCTGTGGCTATCACTGCAGTGGCGTAACTTGTCTCCACGAATTCAGACAGCAGGAAATTCCCTGCTGATCAGGTTTTCCTGAATGTCATCTACAGGAACTTTGATTTTAATAATAATAAAGAAAAATCTGCAATTTGGAATTAAAGATAAATTGCAACCATGTTATTTCTTTAGTTTAGTCTTCTAGACACCAAAAAGAGAACAAACAAGTTTTAGCCATCTAAATAAC
Source organism: Formicarius rufipectus (assembly GCA_013399695.1). NCBI lineage: Eukaryota > Metazoa > Chordata > Aves > Passeriformes > Formicariidae > Formicarius > Formicarius rufipectus. The sequence continues at coordinate 1,389,251 of VXAU01000663.1, forward strand.
TGTAAATATTACTAAAATGCATATTTGTATAATGACATTCATGATTTTCCTGTGAGAGAGATCAACTCTTGAACATATTTTAAACAAAGATGATTTTTCTTCTTAGAACTGAGTGGAAACATCGAGGTATTTACTTGGAATAACTCAGATACAATAAATCATGCTATCTATTTTGAGCCTACTCCTAAACATCCATGACCAAACTAATGCTAACTTATGGGAAGAACAATTTCTGCCCAGACCAAAGAGGTCCCTTCTTAGGTATCTGCATTTGCCTAGAAGAGGGCAAAGACTGGGTACAGCATTTAAATTCGCTCCTAAGAACTCATTCTGAAGTGCTGCAGCACAGCAAAGATAATAACTAACAGATGGACTTTCATTCCTAAGTGATGAATAACCTCTTCGTGTGGTTATGATTCGGTGAACATGGAAGTACGGAAATGCACTCTTGATTTAGGTATTGGAAAGTTGTATGGCAGAAAATAAACACAATGTATTGTAACAACGCACAATTGTTATATTTAACTTCCTCACTAGAATTCTGACATTCTAAAAAGTCTAAAACTCTGAATTTTATTAGTCCATGTACATAAAAAGATTAGAAAATTCAATAAGCAAATCATAGATCTTAAACGAACAAACAAGAAAAAGACCTGCTCTAAACTTCCTTTATAACTAACTCCTATCAACGTCAAAGCAATATGAAGGAGCACTCTGCCTGAAAACTCTTTAAAGGAAGGAGGACAGGAACCCAATTCAAGTTGATATTTTAATATGAAACAAATTAGACTACAGTTTACACAAGTATTTAAAATCTGCTAGCTCCTCCTTCCACTCTTGGTTATGCCTCTTCTGGTCTAGGACCTCCATAATTTGCCTTAGCAAATATTCACTAACCTCTCCTCTACACTGTTCATACATGAGTAACTCAACCAATACTGATAGAGACCAGATGCCTCGCCAATCTTGTTTGAAGTGAAATGCCCTTCACTTGGTTGAGAAATCCTGCTGGGAACTCACTAAAAAAGGACAGTAAGAAAAGTTGCCAGCATATCAGGAAACCATCTTGGACATTGTCATCATCTCCTTACCACCTAGATACACAGAATACATAAAGGCACATCCAAATAATGAGAAAACCATGAAGCTGTTCCTTTTCCTTCTCATACTTTGGCCATAGGTTGTCCTCAAACAAAGACCATATTAAGACCAGCTGTAACAATTCACTGTCTCCTCTCTTTTATGGGCTAGAAGAAGTTCTTCCACTAGGGAAATCTAAAACTGCTAAAAACTCAAGTGTAAAATGGGGAAAAGAAAAACTGCACTCACAAAACTCCTCTTATTACAAACATATTTCAGAGAGTTAAAACATTCTGGAAGAAACAAACAAACAAACAAAAAAAAACAACAGGTGAAAACAGCACAAACTTTGACACAATAGTAGATGTCCAGAAAGATTTGTTTGTTTGTTGGCTGGACTTCGCGAATGAAGATCTTGGGATAAGCCTGTGCAATGGATTTTTTAAGTGAGGCACAGTGTGCGCGGAACTGGCCCCACTCCCTTTACTCCTGAGGTTCATCTTGCCACGGTCGAGCACGCTCGGACGGTGACAGCGAGTTCCTCCAGGATTCGAACCGGCGTCCTCAGAGGAGGAGCCGGCTCCACAGGCGGGGGCCTACGCCACCCGGCCAACACCCGCCGCCTCTCAAGTGTAACATACAAACAGAAAAGCAATAATGTCAGGCTGTTGAGAAATCCTGGGAGCCCACGTGGGTCAGAGCACCAGGGGAAGACCTCGCCTTGTCCTCTCTGCCACCGAATGACACAAACGTGGCACTGCAGCCACGCCTGTAACACGAGCTGGGGCAGGCCCCAAAAGGTGGCAAACCAGAAAGATTTAATGGTTTGTTCACTTCACCCTAGAAGATATACAAAACAGTAAATAAAGAGATAAGCAAAATAAGACTACAAGTATGTCATCATAGAAGCACAAAGCCTGTTCTTGTTTAAACCTCTTGAGAATGAGGCAATTGGACAAAGAAAGAATGCAGAGTAAAAGCTGTTTAATGACAATAATGGAAAAATTTATCAATTGATGGCAAAACCCATAAAGCAGATAAGGCAACTGCTACAATAATTTAGTGGACTGAGCTTTAAGAGTGATGTGGTAAAAGGATTCAGGATACACAATAATGATTTAAAGATTCACTGAAGTACAGAACATTCTGAATCTTTTAGTTATAAAAGAAAGTACAATAAAACAAAAGGAAAATGTGAAACCAGCAAATGTCAGTTTCTGCATTTGGCAGAATTTGGTTCAAAGAATACAGAAATAAAGTCATACTGAATTTCAAGAATGCAAATACTTTCCTCATCTCATAAGACAAAATGAAAAGAAATCTAGCAGCAAGTAAAGATACCATAATTCAAGTGCATCATAGCAACAGTTCCTTATACGCAGGGGAATTTACTTGCTTTGTGAAGATAGGCAGTTTTACAAACAGCTCAAAAGCTCAAGGTTTACAACTCCTTAAATGTTATAGAGCTGACATACTGAAAAAGGGTACATCACAATCATGTAAGGCTACCATATGACTTAAAGAAATAAAACAGCCTGAGTTAATGACAGCCAGAAGGCCTAAAGACAGTATGAAATTTCACAAGGGAAAAGTTCTTACTGATAAGAGAGTGAGTTGACTACTAGAGATCAATGCCTGAAATTTCAAAAACTGAAAAGGTATCAGTGCCATATTTAGTTCAGCCAAAAGCTGTGCATGTTTCCCCCAAAACACAGGGAAGTCAAAATATGAAACTCGTTAATACATTACTGGCATGATCACAGAGAAAAAGCCGATGTCCTAAGCCTAGTTAATTACAGCATTCTGTTACACAGCCTCATGAAACATAACCAAATAATTTTAAGAGGTACAGGTTGTACCAAGGAATATCAAAGGATGCAATGAAAACCTCTTTAGATATCAAGTTCAGAAAACTAACAGGTCAAATCTTCTTTGTGTACTGCTGAAATAGAAATAGAAAACTGATGAGAAATCAGTCATTGGAAATTTGCAATACTTTTTTTACTATGTCTGGGTCAATCTAATGAACCACTACTTCAGGAAAAATTAATACTTCTCTTATTTTGAATCTCTAGATAGCAAAAATTAACTTCCAAATTTGGCTCATATGGAGGGAGTCTGAATATCCTTTATGGTCTGTATTGAACAGTGGAAACACATACACAAATTTACACTTATTTGCAAGGGAATCACACAGTCATTACCCTTCCATTAAAGTAATAGGTTACTAATGCTTTACAATGAAAAGGAAGAGATATGAAATAAAGAAAACAAAGTATTCTCTTGGCAAACAAGCATGAAGGTCAATTCCCTCCCTTGGCAATGTTGAAACAATCAGCCCTTGCTCATTTCCATCAGGAAAGAGAAAAAACAGAGGGATTCCCCTTTGGCAGCATCAGGAGGAAATAATAGGTTTTCTCCTTCCTGACAAGAACACAAAGAAGTTTTCTTCTGCTCTGCCCTGTGAAAATATTGATGGCTGTGATACCGTATTTCACAGTGCTGAAGATTCCCATTCAGACTATCCCTTCAACTGTCCAGGGAGGAGTTTGTACCTTTGCTTCTAGAAGCCTCTTATTCCTCGTCTCCAAAACTGACAAACGCTGCAAACTTTAAGTCAGCATTTCATAATGTCTACTTTTTTGAAGAAACCAGCAGTTTTCAGAAAAATATTTTAACAGTAGCAGACACAGTTGAATTAAACCCTTCAATACAGCTCAAAACATTTTTGCTAAACTGGAAGAGGACAAATAGTTTGAAATATTACTTCTGCTCTACAGCTTGTTTTTACCAGCTCCTTCCCTCAGACAAGGGGCAACAGATTATTCAACAGGGTTTTTCCAACTGCAATATTTTCTTGAATTTCATAGCTTGCTTTCTTGCCATCAAGTCTGCCTTACATGTGCATGCTACATATGAACGCCATGAGGGTTTTTTCCACACTATGCATATGTTACATAGTACAAACATACAGGCCAGTTTTCCCCAGTAGAGATGGCAGGCTGCGTAGCAAACTACAAGACTGGTTCTTGAAACAACCTTTCCTAGGTGTACATTTCCTAAGAGAGGGGACAGAAAACCTGCCTACGCATGTGCTGGGTAGGCTGCTCCCATGCTTCAAGCCCAGTTACAATGCAGAAAAGAGGATATTGTGTACAGTTTTCTTTATGTTTTAGAATTTGGGGTCTGCCTACAGGCTTTGCAAGTATGAAGGGTCTCTGAAGGTCTGAGGGGTCTGCTTGTGGTGCTTACAGAACACCACTAACATGACTGGACAGGTCAAACCACTGGCTGAAGCTAACTGTTAACACTTCCGTTGTTACCTCATTGCCCACATATATATTCTGCCTCTGCAAGTTGTCTGAATTTAACTTGCAATACAGACAGCAGAGTTTTGGAGTGGATGCTATGATTTCAAATAAATCTTTCTGCAGTAAATGTCTCAGCCAGCAACACTCTAGAAACTCTAATGAAATACCATTAATTATAAAACAGTTCATCCAAAAGAATTCAGCATGGGTTACAAAACACTGGATTGTTACTTCAAAAAAACAGGCGTCTACTGGTTCATAAAGGAATCCCTTTCAAGAAAAAATGAATGATTGCTCAAGATAGCAAGATGGACAAACTCTGGGTTTTTTTGGAATCATCCCAAAAATCTTCTGAAAGGTCAAGTAATTGCAGTCAGACATCTGAAACATTTAGCTATGCATGCTACAGATTCAGACCATACACACTTACACTCAGCAATTACGAGTTTTCTGCTTTCCATCCATGTTGTGTAATACAGGATTTCAATGAAAAACGTACGTAGCTAGGAAGGAAAAGTGAGTATTTTTACAGTAAAAGCTGTGTAACCTGGCATCTGTGGCTCTGCATCGCTTTTGTCAGCAGAGACTGATTTTCAGATAAAGGAGCATGTGAAAAATGACCCTGAAATGGCTGCAGTAACAAACTAGAAAGCTTGAAACGACCTACAGGAAAATGCAACACAGTACTCAGTAAGAAAAGCTGAAGTTTTAATAAAAAACCCCCACAAACCAAAATCCAACACTCTGGAAAAAAACAGCAGCAAGTATTCATACACAGAAGCGCTGTGTTTAAGAAACAAACTACAGACCAAATGCTATTTCCCCTTGAACAGCACAAAGTCACCAATGCCTGACTACAGTTGTGCAGTGAAGAATGACTATTGTAAGCTAGCTCCCTGCTTTTGTAAAGCTGGCAGAGCTTCTTTTGTGCCAGCTGCTGCAAGCTAGAGAGGAGTAATGAATTCTACTGTCAATCTTCTGGCATAGCTTAAAGCCAGCTTGGAGTCTGTTCCAACTCATGCCAAGGCCAGCAGTTCAGTCAGGGATTTGTATCCTTAATTCCAGTCTCATGTATACCACGTACTACACCAACGTGAAAAGAAATTGCTTCCAGAGTAAGACTAGAGAATCATAAATACATCACTCCACCTTTCTCAACATTTGCAGAGGAGGAAATTATGCTCGAAACATGTCAATTCCAGCACATTTGTTTTGCTAGACAAAGTAGTATTTTTGAAACAAAGTGGTAATAAGATGACAAGAAATGATCCGAGCACTGCACTAACAGCAGCAACTTTCTGAAGAAACTGAGTTACGCATGAAAAGCAGAAAGCAAAGACTGTATGCTGTCTTGGTTTTACATCAAGTTACTCACAAATATTAAAGCAGAAGTAAGTGTCCTAGGAAGATGGTATGAAAAACTAAGAAAACACTAACCTATCAATATTTGAGGCTACCTTCAATGCATTTTGATATAACATTTTTTTCTATAATTGCAAAATCACTGGCAAAACAGGTATCTAATAGACAATTTTAAATATAGAGAAATAAATAACCTGAATATAACATAGGGATTTGGTTCCCTTACATTTCTACTACATTTTGAATTCCAAGATCATGATCCAAAAGTCTGTTGGCTTATTTGCAGGTACTAAAGCAAAAAGCTTCACCCTTCTAAATCTATTACTGTGACTACTGTGACCTAATGATGTGCTCTAACCCTTAGTTATTTAAAAACAATAGACTACAAAAGAAAATTTGCTTTGAGCACAGAACTCAGTCATCCAAGGAAATAACTCTCATTTCTGCCAGCTGATCTTGAGACAGGGAAGTGCTCCAAAATTACTAACATCATCCAGCCTTCTGGGAAGCAACTGCATTGAATCAGTTAAAGCAAAGTAAGTGTTCACCACCATAAAGCTATGGTATTCAGTAGAGAAGAATCTCTGATACTTGTTTAGCAGATCTTCTTCTCTGTGGTCCACAAGAATTAAGTGGCAAACATGCCACTATTCTTACGTGCACCAGCCAGAGTCACCACAGAGAGTAAGAAGCCCCTTGATGGGGCATAAAAATTATTTTGGTAGTTTTTGCTTTCTGAGTAGTTGAAACATGAGCTGCACCAGTACTACTGATACAGAAAACAATTCTACAACTGATTTCATATACATCTCTGTATGGTGTGGTAGTCTTACAACAGAAAAATGACAGGATACAGTTTGGTAATGATCTGTACTCCAGTTCCTTCAGGGACGTGGTCCGCTGAAAGCGGTGGGCTTTGTAAAGCTTTTAAAGCCAACCAGACTATATTTTCCAGATGCCTAAATATTCTGTCAGTGCCTATTCATATCTTCAAATTCCCAAAAAGTTTTCTACAACAACTTACTCTGAAGCAGCATTCATGTCATTCTGAACAGGCAAAAAGGAACATTACTATATGAGAGACCTAAAACTTAAGCTTAAAAAAGAATTATTTTTTAAATTCTATTAAACTAAATGCATGTGATTAAAGAGTAAACTATCTAAACTAGATTCAACCAGCAAAAGAGATATTTCTGTGGTTTAACCTCATTAAGCTTTATTTAATCGTCTCAAAGTATCTACTGTAAAATATGTTTGTTGCAGTTATTTATCTTCTAGAAATAGGCTCATTTTATGTGAAAAGGCTGAGTAAATAGATTTTTCATTAAGTATCTGTAGTTACAAAAAAACCCTAACTCTTGACTACTAACTTGCTAATAACTAAAACCAAGGGTCTGTGTGATTTAGGAATTCTTTTTGGAAGAGGTTGATGGCCTTTTTGTTTTTTTTTTTTTTNTCAGGAAGATCAAAAGGTGTATTTCCCAAAACAGCCTGTATAATTTGGCCATTGCACCTTTCCTTTCCTTAGTGGAAAAAGCAATGCTTTTACCATATGAAGTCACTTTGAAGGCATCCCAAACAAAGGTCTGAAGATAGTCAGGACACTACTTTATAAAAGAATGTAGACTGCAAAAATCATCCAAGAGGCAGCAGTTAAACCTTTCTTGGAACAGTTATAGCTGAGGAGAGAATGGACACCAACCACCAACTAAACATTGCATAACAGGTGATAGAAGCAAGCAGTACCAAATGGAAAACTATTTTGACCCATTCAAATCCAGATTTTTTCCAAACTTCCTTTAAAACCAAAAGGTTTTAAACTAAGAGAATTGCATAACACTCATTTTTTCAAACCCTCCTTCATAAGATTCCTCATGAAGTACATTTAATGAGAAGACTATGAAGTGTAACTAACAGACAGCATTAGATGATGGGTAGGGAGGAAAGCGCATGAGGAGACATTATGCTTTAGGATAACCCAAGTAGCTGTGGAGTGCTATTAATTCATACTGAAAGCAATTCTTAGAAGCTGGTTTTAGAGAAGACAGAAATAAGAACTTAACACAAAGTTCTCTTAAGAACTGTCCCCATTGATGATAAAAGACACATCACTTGAAGAAAGCAAGCACTGTGTTTGGCAGCTATCCATGATACCTGAACATCAGTGGTTTTCTGAACTTCTGCAGAAAACTCCTGTGTGAAAGCAGAAATCTGTACTATGTGGCTAATTTGTAACTCTGGAGAAAGAAAGGAAGAAAAACCAAAAAATTTAAAGCATTCTACAAAGGACCTTCAAACGAAAAGGGTGATTTGCTGTGAAACAGAAAACAGCCAAAACTAAACCACAAACTCCTGTTTCATAAACAATTGCAGGAAATACTAAAATCCTTCTGCAATATACTTATCTTAAAACTAGAAGACTAACATTTTATAACCTATAATAATCCTGTTATATGCTCTCCAAAACACCATTGCACTTCCTCAATAATATGCAATTTTAACTATGAAAAGTATTTTTTCAAAAGGTTCTGCTAAGCCTAAAAACAACATCTGATTTAACAATGTATGTTTACAATCTTTCTAATATCTAGTGCTTGTGGAGAGAAAAGTTTTCTGGTGGTCACAGAAGTTGCAGATAACACAACATTCACGTAGACTTACATGTATTAGTAGCCTACACCAATCCTATTCCTTCAGTCTCCCCACAAAGTGACTGAAGAGCATTTGGCCATGGAACCATACAGCCTAAAATCATGCAGAATGAGGAGACTTGGGATGAGAAATTACTTTGACCTTACAGAGGCACTCAAGGCTACACAAACCAGCAGTTAACAACTTTCCACCGTTAAAGGAACATGGATAAAGAAAGGTGAGAGAGCTCTGTCTGCACTCAGCTTTTGTTCCGTACCCAAGACCATTAAGCAGCAAGCTGGTCATATTTCAATCACAAGTACTTCCACTGCAATTTCAGGTATTGATTTATAGAATAAGAACAATTACCTCCCAATTAATTTAACTAGGGGTGGGGAACCAAAAGGAGAAGAAATAAAAACAAATTCTCTCTTAATTAACTGTAATGCAATTGCATTAAAAATTTGAATTCTCTCTTAGAGCCTTTGTCACAACAACTACACTGGCACAACTGAGAGGGCCTGCTGGCACAGACAGTTTATGTGGACAGAAGATGACTTTCTGCTGACATAGCAGTCCCATCATTTCAAACAAACTTTGTTCTTCCCTTTCACAGGAGGAATTTTCTTCCAATATGCTGTTTCCTTGACCTGACTGCACTGCCCCAGCTGGGCCTGCTCCACCAACTTATATGAAGAGATTCACATAATTTCCAAGTGAGGAACTGCAGTTCTCCAGTCAAAACAGTCTTCTAATTTTATCTTTCTACAATTCTTTTTATACTTTAAACTTTACATTATCTAAGTGGGATAAATATCAATTACTCCAACTTTGTTATCAACCAACATAGCTGATTCTGGGAATACAGATGAATCTTACACTTAAGACTATATAAGTTAATTTAACTTCATGAAGAATTCTTGCTCAAATCTGTGAAATAAAGAAGTGTTATAGAGACTTCAGAAAAGGAAAACGGTGGATCAACAATAGTGAGGAGCACATGAAATGGTCAAATTTAGATTAAACTGGTTTCTTTTCCAAGCCTTCTACACAACTTACAACACTTCAAAAGACCAAAAAAGGAGAATAAAAGGTGAACTGTACCTGTTATTACAAAACAAACTTTTCCTTGTTTTATAAAAAAGGAAATGTGAAAGACGAATACTGCCAAAAATCTTTTCACACTAGCCCACCAGCAAGTAGACTGGAGAGCACAAGAAGCTGGGAGAAGACACAGCAGGGACAGCTGATTCCACCTGGCCAAAGGGACATTCCATACCATGTGACACATGGTCAGTATATAAACTAAGGGCAAAGCTGGCTGAGGGCTGCTGCTCAGGAACTGCCTGGGAACTGGTCAGGGAGGGGTGAGCAACTGCATTTTGCATCACTTCGTTTGTATATTCTAATTCTTCTCTCTTTATGGAATGTGGAGTGTTCAGGGAATGCCTGTGCAGTGTTTAGCTGCCTGCTGGGCTAAGCCATGACATCCAGTCAGAAGGGCCCTCCTCAGACTCCCAAGACCATTAATACATGATCAAGAGGGGTCTTGCTATAACATCCTAGTTCTTTCAGTACTCCAGGATGAAATCCATCAGGCCCCAGGGACTTCTGAACATTCAGCTGAAACAGCTGGTCCCTGACAATTTCAGTGCCCACACATGAAAACTCAACTATTCCCACATTTGCAACCCTCAGACACAGGGTACTGACCAGTCAAAGGCCTTTCATGTTTCCTGCCTGCATATAAGAACCATGGCTCTATATCTTCAAATTCACTGAAAACCAACAGGTTTCTAGCTGGCAACTCTAATGGCAAATGTTACAACCATGTTTCAAATAATGATTGCTAAAAAAACCCCACCAAAACCCAACAAACAATCAAAATAATTAAAGAGTTTGGGCTTGAATTTCAAAGTACATTACACATTTTTTTTAATAATAGTGGGGAAAAAATACAGTACAAACAGGAAGCTCAGTTACAATTAAAATTCTTTTAATATACCTTTATTCCCCCTTTAGAAATCACATATCATGTTTTAGGGAAGCATATTATTTACATTTGTTACATTTGAAGACAAGAATGTACTTTAAGATGCCTAACTAGGAATCACTGGTCAACCACAAGCTATGATACTAAGCGGATACATATCCTTTCCAGTAACAATGACAACAGGGTGGAGTGTTCAAAATGGTATTTTATACCAGCAAAAAATATTTCTTTAAAGTGAAATTTTGAAGTTCAAGATTATTGTCTGTTCTGGAAACAAAGAAAACAATTCTGCACAAGTCTGAATTCTGGAGACATAAAAGCCCACACCCAGAAATATGGTAACAACAAGAGTGATGAGCTGGTAACTTTGAGAAAAATGTGTAATTTCAAATGCAGTGACTGGATTCTGGTGTGCACAATTTTTGCTGCAGTGATTAAAAAAGACAGCTCTCCTTAACATTCACTTAGCTCTCTTGGGGAGGTTAACATATCCACAGAGGAACTTTAGAAGTGAATGGATGTCTACAGTTATTTAAAATTTTAACACACACCTATGTTCTGTTACACTGGCATGGGTTGCTGCTGAAGCAGCTGAGGTAAAGGCACACTCTATAATAGCACTGAAATTTGAATGTTGACATACTAAAAGACAAAGAAATAGCATTTTTACTGTATAATTTTTAAGGCAGCTAGTAATTACTCCCTGAAGTTTAATCCATGAGATTATGGAATATTAAAGGCTAAGAAATGTGTTCCTTTTTTCTGCCATTTTTAATCAGTAAGCACACAGACTGAAGAAGCACCTTACCTGACAGAGTTTCGGTTCCTGTTTTCTATTTTCATTAAGATTTGTACATCTGACTGAGGAGATGCTGTATAGATTTTTAATCTGGAAAAAATATGCAGTAAAGATGAAGAAACAATTACATATGATAACTTTTCTTCCTATGATCCATAAGAGATGAATACCTTTTGCATGTCAACAGCCAAAAGAATGTATTTTTTTCATAGAGACAATCTGCCACATACTAAGTATTTCCTATAAATGAGGGTTATAATTACTAGTATGTTTTTCCAATTACTCTAAAAAAAAGATTTACTGTTCCCTAGACTGAGGTTAATTATGGTTACATTTTTTAGAATTACAGTTGCTTTATTTGATCTTCATGCCATGAGTCAATTTCTTAATCTTTTCCCTGTTTAAATTTGGTGGCTATACCCCAGGGTTACTTGGTTGGTGCATATTAGGATGGTTTTCATCACAGAAATTAAAGACGTACTGTTGACTGGGAACTCAGTTCTGCAAGATTTAAAGTATTTATTTAGAACCATTCTCTTCTTTTATGAGTGCATTAGATGAAATGGGCAGAATTCAATACACACCTTTGACAAACTACAGGATCTGACTCCACTGGATCAATGTACGGCTTGAGAATATCAGCGAGTGTTTTATCGTCAGGCACCCTTTCACCAGAGATAAAAATCAAATATGTGAGACATGGTTCATCATGTACACAAAAATCTATTATGACTCACTTGGAGACAGCTGTATATTTGCATGCTACAGTGGCACAACTGAGTAGTTTGTGGGAGGATCATAAATGTGTATCAATACTGCATGGATATCAACAGTTTTATCTCAATTTCAGCACTGGGATTCCACAGGCATATACGAGGAGTAAACAGATACATCTCTAGTTTCTAATCCTGCAACAGAACCGTGCTGTCCCTAAAGCTCTAGAAGTAGACAAGGGCATACTTCTCACTCCCCCTTCAGGCTAGGAAAAAAGGAGAAAGATTGGTCAACAAAAGCTTATTTTTCAGCCTTTTCAAAATGTGCTTGTGGGCTTTCTTACAAAGCAAACAATGCAACCATTTCACCCTATATGAAGGTCAGCTTCAGAGCGCAGGCGAGGAGGGATGGCAACTCTTGCTGAACATCTGCTTCACGAGAATAGACTATGTAGGGTGTATGGCTATTGCTATTACAACTATACATGCTTCTGTTTACATAGAGAAAAGGACTAACAACCAAACATTTTGACTGATTAGCAAAGCCTGCTACCTTTCAAAGAGGAAAGGACTATACAACATTCAAATTTTTTTTTTTTTCATTTAAATGCCCTTTTAATTAAGACTAAGATTAATACTTGAGAATAGAACCAGGTAAGAAGTGATCAAAATGTTTTGCAATTCAACTTCAGCAAATTAACTTGAATTTTAAAAAAATTTTATAAAATTAGAAAAATTATTAAAAAATTGTCAAGCTCCATACCCTTTTAAAGTGTATTCAGCATGACAGTGAGGAAATACGAGCTTCAAATGCCAGTAGAACTTGTTCTCCCTGAAAAGAAAAAGAAATGCATACTCTTAGTGTTAACTGATAACTGTTACTTCTTTTTTCTATGACAAAGCTTGGTAGCCTACAGCAAGGCAAGGGTGCAGGAGAAAATACATAGTTAGGATTTTTAATGGCTTCAAAGGATAAAAGGGGCACGCAGAGACAGAGATGACTTTTGAAAGGTGCAATGCTCCAAGATCCTGCTGAATTTCAAGTCCTCATGGAATGAAAATCTGTTCCTCACAAATACAGGTAAAATATCACCAATTAACTGATCAACAGTATTTCACATTTTAAAAGGATATTCCATGTACCCTTAAATTTCAGAAAAGGAAACTGCTTTTTGGTATATCAGCCAGGACAGATTACCAAACCTGTGCAACAGTAACACCCAGAGGTTCCAGCTAAGGCCAGGTTCCACACAAAACGGGGGACCCAATTTTCCAAAGCAGTAATGGACTCAATAGAAAGAGTGTCATGGCCAGGGAAGGAAGTTTCATTCTGGCATAACATGGATAAGAGTAGTTAGAAAAAATAAATATTTTACAGAAGGACTGTAAAGCTTTTGGTAGGACCAAAAATGATGTCACATTCCTTTCTTCAGTGAGACAGTTGTTAGTTTTAAGACCCATCTTCCCTTTCCAGCTAGCATAATTAATATCTGAAGAACAGAAGCTACTGAAGCATAGTTCCAGAGCAGTATCATCTTAATAAAGGAAGTATTAACTAGAGGATACTTTGCTAGATCAGGAAATCTCTTCTTGCCTTTTTGCTCATCTTCAGAAATCAATACTGACTTATGACAAAGCATTTTTTCTCTACGTGCTCCAAATTCTCCCATTCAGTATAGTGAGTGTAACAATACCTTTCTAAAGGAAATCTCTAAAAGAAAGAAGTCTAAAAGGCAGGTTCATGGCCCTCTGTTCTGGTTCAGAATTTTACATGACAAACAGCAAAAATTTAGAAATCAGCGGTCAAACATCTACATGAAGAATAGGAACATCTGATGGTACTTCCCATAGCTTTTTTTTTTAAACACTATTTAAGACCAATGAATCATTGTATCTAGGATAATCACCATCAGTTATGCAAAGATCGTGGTACTACAATTAAAAGTAAACACAGTGTTGTTCCAACATGTTGTTTAATTTGTTTATCAGGCAGATGAAACATTATCCAGCAGGTTCTAGCTGCTTGCAGAGACAAGTGTCTGTACACCCAGTAGCAAAACAGTAGACTTTGCTGCTAAGTTTGACACAAATTTTTAAATGTAAACACTTTTTATGAAGTACTCTTTATCAATTAAGTAATCAATCCTTTACCTAGTTATCCCTAGGAGAAAACTAAGCTTTACAGTTGAACTATACTTTGTGGAGTATAAGTAAAATCAGAAGTGTTAGTATTTACCCAAAAATGAACGAGCAGGAACTCTTGCTCCAAGAAGCTAATAATTAGAATACAAAGACCTAATGAAGGCCAAGGTCCCCAAAGCAAAATGTGCCTCAGCAGAGTACTGCAGTATGCCTTGTGATTCTTCTACTCATGTTTGTTAAAGCTGAGAATGAGAATGCCTTCCTTAAATAAGAAGATGAAATTGAATCTGATAAAGAAGATTGTATGACCAGAGCTGAAAGATAGCACAGAAAATATTATTAATCAAACACAGAAAATATGATTAATAACTCAGCATGTATACCCAGAAGTTGGTGAAGTTATCTGGTCCCATGAATTATGTTTTTTTGCATGCTGCTGTGATATTGTCTTAAATTACCAAACTGCAAAAGGTTCTGAAATAACTCAAAATCAGTGAGATGAATTTCAGAAGTTTTTTGCAAGGTAAGTGAAACAAGGTCTTGCAATTGTTATCTTGACAGCTACCATACACACAGAGCAAACGGGAATATCAATAGGGTTATGCAACCAGTTCAGTTCACTTGCAGCAAACAAGTTTGTGATTCCTCTCAGACACATAAATATCCAGTGTTTAATATGGAATGGTATTATTCCAAAGCAATTTCCCAGGGAGATTTCCGTAAAAGTTAGTAAGTGTTAGACACAGAAATAAAGCCACCATCTTTAGCTACAGGAAACACTGAGGGGCACATTTATTAAAGTGCTTATAAGGACTCTTCAGACAAGGGTTTTGCTTTATGCTATTAACTAAAGTGAGACTTACTAGCATTTTTTAATATTCCTCAATTTTTTTGAACATGCCACGTTTATCTACTCTAAGTGACCAACACTTACTGTGATATGGACTTTCTGTCAAATTTTTAAACCAAAACAGCCAAAGCAAGGTGAGTATTCAGATCTTCCTATCTCAGGAGGAAACAGACAAACTGTGACACAGCTCACAGAAACATGTGTGTGGACCGGAGGGGTGTCTCTAACACAGGCACTTGAAATGTTCCAGAAAAGTACTTCTAGTTATCTGCTACCTGTTTTTAGGAACACTCTTCATGAGTTAGTAGAAACGGTTGTCACAAAGCACATTCTCATTTCACATGCAAGACTAGTTCCCTCTGGGCTCACTGAGGCAGACTCAGTTCATCACTGCAGCTGTAAAATCAGCTTAAGAAGGTTCTTTTCAGACCTCAGCACTCCCCTCCCCCTTCCAGGCACAATCTGGTCTATGGAATAGTGCATAGAATGTGCTATGAATCAGAAAAGCTGAAGTTAAAAAGCTCATTCCTTGTCAAGAGTTTCACTTTGGAAAAGCAGAAATGTTTTTTTTTTTTTCAGCAAGCTAACAGTGAAACTGCAGTTAGTGACTTCATCTTTCTTCAAAGTACTCTTGTCTGGAAATAAATGGCAAGAAGAAGGCAAGACAGATTAAGAACACAGTAGAAGTAGGCAAATAAAAAAAAGAAGCTTAGAACTGGAACAGTCTCATATTCTTCACTGTACAATGAAGTCTCAAAAAACAACCTGCTGGGTGCCTGTTATTGAAGTGAAGCATCCCTCACCATTACTAATCTGTGCCCAGTTAGAGAACTTGATGTCAACTGCAGATGCTATCAAAGCTGCTTCACAACAAGTTCTCATTAAAGCTAGATATCCTGGCTCCAGATCTCACTGACTTAATTTTCCATTATGGCTCACTGGGGTAGTATTTCCTTCAAATACAAAGGACATATGTACAATGTTCATTTTCTAAATGAAAATGCCTAATCGAGTAAGTCATCTGCAGTTGAGTAACCACTTACTCCACGAAGTGTTCCATGCTGCTCTGCTCCATGGAACACCACTCCTTGGGTTTTTGGATACCAAGACACTGACTATAAAACTACCAAACACCAGAGATCTGGATGAAGCACAAGCACAGCACTGATGTCAGTAGAAGCAGCATCAGAGCCCATCCCTGCATTGCTTGGCTTCACATCCTACTCTGGCTACTTCAGAAGCGCGGAAACTGATCAGAGGGAAAAAGGGGAGCCAAGTACTTCTTTACTTGCATGAGATGTAGCTGCAAAATATGTTCAGAACTGCCCAGGCTGTTTCACAACCACTGTTCTTCTAAAGCAAAATAACTACCTACCTTTCATTTCTCCTAAAACTTCCAAAAACTTATTTTTCATAGTGTACTGTAGTTTCTACTGAACTACATTTTAAAATTTTTCACAGCAAGAATGGAAAGGTTTTTATTTCTGACATTACAAAGACAGCAACAGGATATATAAAGTGGCTGTTGTCTCCAGCTGGCTCTCAGAACAACAGCAAAAATTCTCATCACCTTTTACAGTCACTGCAATATCTGGGAAGATGCTCAAAGTACTGCACGTATAGGCAATATGACTGCTGGGAATTAAAGGACAGATCTACAAAGGATTCTGGGACTTGGACATACCTGTTAAGTGCCTTGGCAGATTTTTAAAAGTTTCTAATATTTACATATTTCTTAAAACACTTATGAAATATCTCGTGAAGCTTAACTCTCTTACCTAAGTTTCCTTTGAATATTTCCTCTCACTTTTGCCTAGAATGCAGTAGGTTTTATATATAGAAAACCTTTTAAAATGTGTGTATATATGTATGCAAACTAAAATATGTACTGACAAAAATTTCAAATTCATCACATTTTAAGATATCAATTGCAGTTCTGGCTCTGCAAAAGTACTTCACTGCCAGCCTGTGAAAAACAGTGATTTAGTGGTGATTTTGCACCTGTTTAGCAACTAATGTTCTTACGGTGAGTTTACAATAGTACACAGATCATCTTCCATCAAAGTGCTAATACTGCAGTATTTCCTGTCTGTGTCATTATGAATTCATAAAAGAAATTAAAAGGACATGAAGTTTAATGATGGACCGGTTTTCCTTTTATCTGACAATACCCAGTATTTTCACATAATGCACTGAAGTTTAATTGAAGTACTGGATGTTCAGTATGTATACTTTAGGATAATATTGCCTTCCTCAACTTAAGCAGTGAAGATTCAGCCCAAGTAAGAGAAGAGATTCTCTTGTGAATTAAAAAAAAAATAAAGAGAACATGCAGAGTTGTGGTGATTTCACCTCCTCTGGTCCCCTGAAACTCTGTGTTCCTAGTGCCAAATTGACTTCGCTGCACTTCAAACAACAGCACAAAAAAGAGGATGTCTGTTTTCTTGAAACTTCATCAAAGTTCCTGAATTTGAACTATAAACAGCAAAAGTGAAATATTTCTACTGAAAATTTGTATGTTTCCAAGTTACAGTAAGCAGCCAGACTATGAGTGATGACATTGAAGTGCACTTCCTCTACATGCCGGACTGGAACTGAGCCCTGTGTAAACCAAACGGACATTGTAAAGGCAGAGTAACCCAAACCGTAATAATCTTTAAAAAATAAAACTACTGTACTCTTATGCAAAAAAACCCGAATTACCATCAGATTCACTATGAAAATGTAACATTTCAGTTGCACCAAAGTAGAAAAAATGTAATTCGCAGACAGAGAATTCAGTCAATACTTGTCTTCACATGGGGATGCCCTGAAAAGCTACTAATTTACTGAAATTCCAGAACATCCTGCTTTCTGACTACTCCAGAGTAACATTCTTTGCCTGAGATCTTACTTTGGTGGGTCCAAGAAAGCAGGCAAAACTATGTACTAAGTAACAGCTAAATTCAAGTTTAGCAGCTCCCTCAGTGTAATAATAGGCCCAAACAGCTCAGAAAACTCCTTGTTAAATTCTCAAGATCATCAACACTTCAAACAATTCATTTTAATTATTCCTACCTAAGGATTAGAGTTGACATTTTAGGGTTCTCAGGTGTATCTTACAAGCAGCTTCTGCAACACTGTTCTCTTAAATGATGCTAATGCCAAATCTACACACTATATTTTGTTCTCACAATTAAATCAAAGAGAGATAATGTAAGAGCTTTCACCTTCTCCCACATATATCCTCTGGCCAAATGCTCTCAAGCTGCAGGCTTGCCGTCCACAAGCAAGGAGACTTGTAGTCCCCCTGGCCCCTCTTGGTGGGGAGAAGAGGTAAAAAGGATTTTGCCTGGCAGATGCTGTGAATGGAGCAGGGAGGAAGCTGGGAGATATGTCTGTGACAAGTGCAAGCAGAAGGGAGAGTCAGAGCAGGGCAGCACAAGCTGCAGAGTTAAGGGAGCTGCACTGTCCCATTTCAGTCTCTCTCTACTGCCATCACCTCCTGACAGGGAACCAGGAGCCATGGGATTGCAAGCTCCCTCCACTCTTCCCATTTCACCTGCTGACTGGAGCTTTCCAGTTGCTGCTCCAGGTCTTGTCCCAGCCTGGCCACATTCTCCACCCCTTTCCCAAAGGCCTTCTATCCCACAAGGTCACTCTACCAACTCCATGGCAGAATGCATTCAGTAGGAAATTTTCAGTTCTACTGGAAAATAAGGGCATCACAAGAAAAGCAGGATGAAGCAGCACATTAAAAATAATTTACAAATAATTAGTCAGATGTACCATGAGCTCACAAACTGGACTCAGACTCTACTTTCTAATGACCCTGCATTAGATATTCAGTATCACAAGTTAGTCTAATCCATGTGTTGCCCAGCACTGGCACTTATGCTTTGACAACATCAAATTTAGCAAACAAACTAACGGAAACCAGGAAAAGAAGAGTCTGGTTAACACATTGAAACAACACTGGTCTGTCCTTCAGAGCTGGCATAAGCAGGGGATGACACAAGAATACATCTTGTTCTTCCTAGTTTTGGATTACTCTCATTCCTGCCTTGTACAGGCCAACAGCTCGGCTCACAGGGAGCGCATGAAGAGGACATCAGAGAAGACTGTTCTCAGTTTTCCACACATATGTTGAGCAGTTTCCAATCCCCACCCTCTGGAGAAATCAGTCTACAAAACTCAACTGACAAACAACATGAGAGGAGGTTCAGGTCTACAGAAGAGGGACATCCCCCAGGCCCTGAGCACTGTCATATATTGACATATGACCACTTGCACAGTTTTACTCAATTTGAACATAACCTTCAACAAAATGGTATGGGTGTCATGAAGTTACATGGGACAGATGTTAAATGTTTGATATTCACTGCTTCGATCCAGCTTGATTCCTTAGGAACCAACTTGGAGGAAAGTAAGCAGTACATGTCAATTAAAAAATCCTACAAACCAAATAACCAAAAAAACAAACAAACAAAAAACACAGTCTAATTTTTAATCTGCAACGTTGAATCCAAACAGCCCATTGTTGGATGAGCAACAGTAGCAGCAAGAGAGAGGAAATGTATCCTTTGTGTAACACTTACTGAGTACACTCCATATCCTTGTACAGGGTCTACAGGAAAAAAAGTTACTTCCTATCCTCCTCAGAACAATGTTACCATGCTCTTTCAGGTGGGATACGAAAGTCCCTGAAATACTATCATTCCACAGCAACAATATAAGTACCCCAGGACTTTAAAACTGACAAAACCTAGTAAGACATTCTCTCAGTCAACCTGTGAAATATTTCCACACCTATTTGCCAAGAAGTCACCTTCCTTACACTTTTTTAAAATCTGTTTCTGATAAACAACAAAAAGCACACTATACACATGAAAGCATAATCTGCTTAAAGCTCAGTTTGCTCCCAACACAAGCCACCCTTCAATGTGTAACCAAAAAGGCCTTCTAGATGGAAGAGAGCACAGTACATGAAGGCAAATTTCTTCCAGCACAGCACTGTACCATGCCCAGGATCTTCCCAAAAATGTCAGCCCTCCCTGTATTTGTGCTTTCTTCTGTCCTCTTAGCTACTGTCCTCAGCATCCCTGGGCTCCCTGCACTTGCTCTTAAAGACTACTGCTTACTCTGTACTTAAGGGTGTTTATGTTATTTTAATCATAACATTAAGAAAATTCCCTAAGAAGGTGAAACTCAGCCAGATGTATTTCAACAGCAGGAAACTAGTATGAGGTATCTAAAATGTAGAGCATGCAGCCAAGGGAAAGAAAGCCAGTGCAGAGGGGAGACAATCTCTGCAAGGTTTGGGACTGCCACCCAGTCTGTTCTGAGGGGAGAGCCTCAGTGATCTATTAATCTGGGGAAGAAAGAGGAGAAACTACCTCAGATTTCCTTTCCATTGGTTCACTCTAAGTTTTTTCTAGCAGAACCACTAAAATGCATATCTTTAAAGGTTTACTCTTTTACATCTACGTTAAGCCTAATGTTCTGCTAAAAACTACTCTATCTGTAAGAACCAAACCCTGTGCTTTTGTTCCAGAACATCCTAATCAATACAGGTGGGTCTGTCAGTTTCCAGGTGGTTATTACTCTGTCAGAGACAGACCTCTGGTGGCCAGCCAGTGCCTTACACCGTGGAGCTCCCAGAAGATAGTGAAAAATGCATCCTGAAAACACAACTTGCCATCAAAACTGAGACGATGAAGAAAACAAGTAAAGGAGTCACCAGGGGGGAGCTGGCACAACTCACTGCTCTAAGAAGCTCAGATGGCATTTATATTTGCCCCAATACGTCATTGAGCTGAACTCTAGACCTGATTTCTGTCACAATGAAATACTTTGCAATTTATTTTCTTTTTACTGTGAAAATACTTTAAAATAAAAATTCTGGATATCAGAGAAAATGTACAGGGTGGATAAGGGAAGAGTTACTTAAAGTCTCCTAAGCTGTCTTTCTGAATTTGTATCTGTCTATCTGCACTTGCCTAAGCTGTGCTGTATCAAACATTCACATCCTCCAGCACAGCAGCTCCCATCCCAGTATGCAACATTGAACTGTACTGGAAGCATCCCTTCCGACCTGAAGTCAGTCTTTTCAGAGAGAAATCTGTGCAAACCTTCTGCATCAATCCTCTATCATAAACCTTTGAAGAAGCATTTTCTTTTTCCAGCAACAAAACTCAATGTTAATTAAAAGAAAAAAACACAACAGCACAGATTCTTCCTACTTTTACACAATGTTGGTATTTTTCAAAATAAAGCATGAATTATGTAAGCTGAGCTCAAAGAGCATAAAAAAAATCAAAAACCTAAAGCATGAACTATTAAATCACATAGTTTGTGCAAACAGATTTTAAAAGCAAGTGTATTGATATGAACTCAAATTATCATTATATGCTTAGTGAAAATGAAGTATTGCTGACTGTAAGCAACTGAAGACTCACATGGAATTGAACGTGGTTGAATTTTCTCTTCTTTTTGTAAATCCAACTGGCAGTGTTTTCAGCTCAATATTACACCCTCGAGCTTTATTTCTCAAGCAATATAACTGGCAAAAAAATCAAAAAACAGGTTGCTTTCAAAAGATTTGAATAATGTATTAAAAGCCTGAAAGTTAAACAATAAAAAGCTGACAAAGTTATAGAAAAGGCCACATCTAATGCAATACTTCGAATTTGGAAAAAAAAAAAAAAAAGAAAGTTAATATAATAAGCTTAGCAACTCCCTGAAACATTTTCAGGAGCAGTTTTCTATTATTAAAAAATAAGACGCCAATGGCCTCTTCACAGTAAAAGTTCTTTAATATACCATGTAAGTCACAGACAGCTCTTTTGAGGGTAATACCACCACGTGGCTGCTTTTGGGGCTACAACCCTGTCAGCAGATGAGACGCACAAGTACCATCTCAGCCACTGACAAATTCTGTTTGGTTGGCTGGTTGTTGAAAGAGCTTCAACAAAAAAACCAGCCTTCTAAGGGTGAGGGGGCTTATGTCATGGCTGCATACATTTGCTTTTTGAAGAACACTAGGTGCCTTCATTGGGTATACAGGGAAGAATGCAATAATTTTTAGGCAATTAATAAATCCACTGCTTATCTTAGAATTCTGTACTTAAAAATCCAAAAAAGTTATGGACGTAGAAGGAACACTGAGGCTTTGCTAACACCCACCTGTTATCCAACAGTAACGGTGACCATGCATCAATCTAAACACTGCAAGCAGTTAGCAATCTATTCTTCTAAACAACTGGACGGAGCTATCAATACTATTAATGCATAAACCTAGAGACTTCTTTGGATTTCTGGCACTAAAATTCAGGGTCATTCATACCTTCATAGGAATGTATCAGGAATTCAGAGGTATCAGCTCTGAAATATGGACTGGGACTGACCAGTAGGAATTCAAAAGTAGTCAACCCTAACTCCAACAGATCAAGCAGCTAATTATAAACTTACGAGTCTTTTTGTTGCTGGATTGTGCATAGTACAGCGTCGAGCAGCAGCATCAGCTGTCCTTCCTACATCTTCCAGGAAACGATAATCTGAAGACAAAAAAAGAACAAAACAAAAACCAGTGCTAACCTAGTAAAACCAAAAGAACTTTAAAATGCACAAGGTAGGTTCTTACCACTCAAAAGGTTCAAGTCAGTAAATTCATTGATAGAGACAAACGCTGTCTTATCCCTGATTCCATTACAACCCAGTGCGAGCTTATGTTTCTTTACACACAATAAACTGAAATGACAAAAAGAAAACCATAAACACATTTAGCATACAATGGGGAAAACAACCAAAACAGTCTGATTCAGGTAACAGATACCTGCACGAGTATTTCATGCACCGTGGACATCTGTATTTAGCTTCTTCTTTGCTACAGGTTTCACATCTGAAAGAAGTAAAAAACATGACTTAATAAAGCAGCATCTTTGTGCCTGACTGGCCTTCAAAGGTGCCTGGTCAACAAGCAGACACTAGGCCGTCCATGGCATTTTCTGGAAAAGCTAACTGCACTGTGACAGAAGAAAGAGAAAATACAAATGCCCTGGATTAGAAAAGGTGGCAGAGAAAACAACAAAAGCCATAGGGAATATCTTCCAACACATACATATTAAAATACCTCCACGCTAACTGCAGAGCTGGAACCATAGCAAGGCTTTATCACTTTACGCTTTGTAACCTGGTTGTATAATTTCTTTCACCAAAACAGAATGATCATGACAACATGGTCAGCCAAACAACCTCTAGCTGTCAGCAGCGTAAAGCCTAAAGTCAGGGAACCTCTCAGGCACAATGTGAAAGCCTTATGAATACAGTTAACAAGTATTACATCAGCAAAACAAGAATACAATTCCTCTATAAATATGATCCTATGCCTTTAAACTAGATTATTACAACAGATGCGTCTCCCATTCTTAGGAAAAGGTTCTTTATATAGTAACTGAAATAACCATCACTTTTCACTTCTTTTAACTGACAAGTAGGGGAGAGAAATAACTCTTCCCCCACATCAGCAAAGTTTTCTAGAATGGTACAAAGTCACCATCTTCAAACGCTAGAGGAAAAATGTCAGCCTCAAGACAGTTCTCTCCCCCTCACGTGCTTGCTGCCAGGTGGCGGGGGCGTGTGAGGACAAGCTCAGCAACATCACCTCCCGACGAGTTGGCGGCTCTGTACACCGGCAGCGCAAAGTATTGTTGAGAGCCGGACAAAAGCGTTTCACACATTGCAAAGAAAAACCAGGGGATTACTCCGGAGAAAGACTCCCTTTCTCGGTATTGCAGCGTGTCCGCGGCGGGTCAGGCAGCGCTGTGCCAGGCGCAGCCCCCTGGCCCTCGCTCGGACGGGAGCGACTCCGCCCGCTCGCCCGTCCCGCTGTGGGGAAGCGCAGGGCGGTGGGGCCGCGCATCCTCGCCGCGCCGGCGGCCCTGTCCCTCTGGCGGCCGCTCACCGAGGTCTCCGCAGGGCGTGGAGCCGGCCCTACCTGTGCAGGCACATCTTCCCGCCGCCCGCGGCCCGCGGGGCGCCCCTAGGCCCGTCCCGGTCCCGGTCCCGCTCCGCCATGGCCGCGCCGCCGCCAACGCGCGGGGACACACGGGGCGGGGCGGGGCCACCGCGCCCCACCCCGTCCGGCGGCGCCGCCTAGCGGCCGAAAGCGGCAACAGCGCCGGAGCCGCCCCTCCCGGGACAAGTGGGGTCAGCGGGGATGGACACGCGGGGCGGGACACGCGGGGCGGGACACGGGTCCCGGTGCCGGTGGCCTTTCCACAGCACGGCACGCCGAAGGGGCGGGCTGCCCTAGCACATCAGCACCAGTTGTTCGTCCCTCTGTCTACGCGGGATGTGCACTTTTGCCACAACTATGGAAGCACACATTCGAGCAGCCTTTTAAGGCTTTAAGGACCTTGTTTTTAAAATAATTTCTGAGATTTGGAACTTCCAAAAGTAGGCAAATGAGATGAATAAAAATATACACGAAGCAGAACATTTTCTAAGAGATTATAATCTTACCAAAAAATCCCAAAACATTTGTCATGTCAGCTGCAAAGTCAAACTAAGAGCAAATGTCAAGTGGTGCCAGTGCACTGATCATGAAAGCACAAAACCAGGTATTTTCTCTAACCTTGATCACCATGCTGTGATCTTGTTTTGTCTTTAGTGTTATCAGCTTTACTCAAAGTGATCAAAACTGATGCTTCGACACAAGATGTAAAATGGCAAGTACATGTACGTTACCTTGTAAAAGCAAACACTGTTCCTCTGGCAATACTCCATGGCACAGACCACGTGCATTTCCCCCCAGGAAGAGAAGCACTGCCACCTAACAAGAGTGCCCTTCCAGAGGATTTTCATTACGAAGATCGACCAACACAATACAAAACAGAATAGTAAAGACAAACAGATGGCTTGAAAGCTTATTTTATTATACTTTGGTAAGCATGGTTTTCTGCAGATCAAAGCAGACAAGTTGTTCGAATGCTGCCCTGCTGCCCTGTACAGTTTGGTATCACCTTGCCGTGTACTTCTAAGCACACTTTGAACTGACAGAAGATACAGGCAGATCAACATAGAGAGTGCTTTTGCTAACAGGAAACTTGTTCTTTTTTACTAAAAAAGTCAGTTGAACATTTTAGGCTGAAATAAAGAAAAACCAAAATTATCTAATAACTTTGCAAAAAAACCCATGGAATTTCTAAGAGGTTGAAATGCTGTTTATAATTTAACAGCAGCCGTTCAGAAGACATATTGTAGATTTTTTCAGAAGTTACAAAATATATACAGAATATATCATCTGAAAGTGGCTTTGGCATTAGCAATGTTTACTGAAATACATAATCTAAAACTGAAAACTACTTTAGGTAGCTCTTCTACAACAAGTTTTACAATGGCTGTAAAGCAAACTGATCTGACTATATTCATCATATACAATGTGCTGTCTTATTACTATTTCCAAAATAGTACACAAAAACATTTTAAACAAGAAATCCACATAAATAATGTTTTCATTGTAGAGAAGTATGTGACCAGCGATTTAAAATAAGTACCTTTACAACAGAAACATATCCTGATGTAACCAGCACATACAGTCTGAAAGATAAAAAGGGACTCAATCTCTGCTAAGGCCACAAGCACCTTGTGTTATGAAAAGCACCAAAGCAACATGGACAGGAAACACAAAAGAGGTAGTGTGCCATCTGTTAAGATGTGTCCACAAAGGACTAGAATAAAACAATGTTTAAGAAAAGAAGACATACTGTACTGTACTGTGGTATGATTCACTTTTCATATATAAGCTATTGCACATCTAGGAGCATAAGCAGATATTGCTCCCCTTCAGTATCATATGTCTCCAGCTTTTTTTGGGATGATTTTTTTGCAGTGCTGTTAAAGAGATTGCTAAGAACACTTGATGTCCTGAAAAAAAATCCATGTTCAGATACTCGATTCCAGGAAACTATGCAAGAAAGCACCAAGAAATTTATTTTTAAATACTTTAAGAAAATTTTTTCAGTCTTTTCTCTTTCTTTTATTTTTCAATGCTATTTCTCCTTAAGAGGAAGTCTTTTTCTTCCTGAGGTCCTTTAACCAACAGTATTTAAAATGATTCTTCAGTTTCCTAGTAATTTTTTTCTGTAATGGATCATTACCTTTGCATCCAATCTATGCAGCAACTCCACGCAGGTGAAAACAAAAACAAAACAAAAAATCAAAACAAACAAACAAAAACAAACGAAAAAACCCCCCACAACAACAAAAAAAACCAAACCAAACAAATCAGGACAGGAACCTTAGAGAAAGCACACTGAACCACTTTCTATGAAGTGCTGCTGTCCTGGTTTGAGGTGAGGAAGTGCATTAACTTGAACCACTGGAAGCTGACTGGTGTCCTGAGTGTGAAAAAAGAACTGTGTCTTATGCCAGCTGCCATCTTCAATCTGCAACACAGAAAAAGAATATTAAAAGATGTGCTTCAAAGCACAAATGAAAATTTTGCTTATAGAGAAGAAGAGAAGTAGAGTGTAGAAACATTTCTTCTCCTAGCAGTTCCTAAAGAAACTGCGTAATTTAACACGTCATTTCTCCCTTGCATGAGCTCTTCAGGCAAAGTTGTAGCTGTAAACAAGCAGAGCCCAAAATGCATCTGGAGTGATGCAGACACTGCAACATGGCTCAGAGCAGAATGCCTTTGCAAGCAAAGCGACTCAAATAGATTCTAAATTCACCCTCAAATCTGAACAGCAGGTGTCAGCATGTTATCAACCCTATAGGCCCTTGAAAAATAAACATGGGAATCAGAGACCCATTTTTACTATGAACTTTGTATTGTTTATTCTAATCCTTAAAAAAAAAAACCCTTCAGTAAAAATTGATACCTCATAATAATTGCAAAATAACATTATAACAATGTCTGAGGCTTGGAGTGCTTTGATGTTTGCAGTCAATCCATTCCTAAAAACCATTAAGTCCTTTGGATACCACTGAAAAATGGAATCCCTGCAGGGCAACATGTGAGATTCTGCAGCAGAGCCGTACAGTACACAGTTTACCACAGTAAGACTGACAGACCTTGTACAATCTCACAGAAAAATGGCACTTCTCAATAGCCATCTTAGTATACCTTAATTTTCCTCAGTGTATAAAACTGTCCCAAACAGATTGGAAGGTGGGGAGAAGGGGCTCCAATGGCCATACTTTACCTGCATGACACAGGCTAGAGCATTTCATTAGCATCTGCTAATAAAGACTTGAAGTATAACTGCTTTGAAGTGCCTCAATAAAACCACTTTCCATTTTGAGATTAAAAATCTCACTTGACACCCCTGTATTGACACAGAACCAGTCTCATGTCTTTTGTTACTGCCAGTGAAAGCAGAGCTATAAAATACAGAAAGTGTAAGATGCTTGGTTGCTGTGTTTCACAGTATTCTCCCAAGACTTTGACCAAATGTCTCATATCTTGGAGAGTTTTCATTTTCATTTTGAGAGTAATTGTTTCTAAGTTTTCCTGGAGGACTTTTTTATTTCCATGCTGATGTCTCTCCAGTGTCTTCCTACAGTCTCAAAACACATAAGACACAATGCAAACAGCAAGTATAGATACCCTATATTACTGCAATGGCTTTTTCCATTGAATAGATGTAGAGTTCAGTATCAAAAGGCTGACATATGCAGAACTACATAAAGAAGCAAGATTTAAGGGGTGTGAATCCAAATGATTGTTATTTATCTGCAGAAAGTTAATAATGTCTACACAATGACTCCATTATTGTTTCAATAATGTTGGTGCTAAAAACTATTTACCATGCATTCATCCATAATGACCTTTGGTTCCAGTAGTGTATGTGCTTGAAATATTTGACCATTCCATCCTTTGAAGGAAACTGATGTCTTTCGGCCACCTGCTTTATTTAATCCCCACAGTGGTGCGTTCAAACAATGAACTGTGATGCTGTGGGTTGCTTCTGAGCTCAGTAAATGGAGGAAGTTCATCTGCACTTTTCCAACACCGAACTCCAGCTAAGTTCCAAGAGAAAGAGACCATCAGACTTACAGCTGGACTATGCTGAACGGCTGCAGCAACACAAAGTGCCATGAATATTCAAGTGTTGTGTTCAAGCATAGGAGCATGTATACATGTTATTATATATTGGGATCAATGCCAAACACCATGATCTGCATTCTTCAGGGAAATGTCAGGGTCCATTATAGTGATTACTATAAACAGAAGCTTCCATAGGACACTTTCAAATCTTAAATATAAACATTTGCTAATGCTTATAACAGTGCTGAAACACAGCTGGGCAGAAAAAAAAATCTATTTTTAAATAAGGAAACTAAAACAAATGCTTGTGTGATACAAATAAAGATTATTATCAGCAGTAGTGTTTTAACTGCAGCCACATCACTCTGCTGTTTAGTCTTCTTAGACCACGGGTTCTGGCAATAGTGATATCCCATTACAAGTGTAAAAATTCATAAGCATATTTTGAGTTTAGACTGAAAATACAGCTACTCATTACTCAACAAGAATTTCTCCAAGACTATTTCCTACTCAGAGATCTTTCAAATGCAGGAAAGTGCATGTGAACTTTATGGCATTTCTAATGCTTTTCAATGTGTATATGCAAAACTCTACAAACATAAAATTTCTATTCCCAAGAGTTCAAGAACTACAGGTAAAGAGGAGCATGAACTAACAATATGAAGGAATTCAGTCTCTCCCTAATGGCATTTACAAGTACCTATGTGTTGGAGAGCATTAATAATTTTCATCCTTCCCATTGTAATGGGAAGGACATCTACACTTAATTGCCCTGAGTGATGATATACTAATGCTGAGAGCAATTCAATGCCTTATGTAGCAAAGTATAAAGCAAAACAAAATAATTCTATCAGCATGGAAACCGAGTAAATTAACACATTGAGAGTTACACTAACACATACAATCTGCAGAAAATCTGTAACTTTTGTAACAGAATATATACTTCCACAAAGATGGACAATAAACCCGTCCTGAAATCTAACACCTTTTCATAAGCTAAGTAAATAAGTATGCATTAGTTTAGAGTTCAAGCACAGAGTGTCTCTAGGAGCAATGCATACCTTTGTCACAGACAGTGGTGTTAAACATGTCTGACCACCTGCAGTGAAGTTGCAGAAAACTTCAATGGCATCAGAAGGACATCCAATATTTGGGTCAATCCAGTATTTTCCTATTAGTATATAATTTCAGATGGAAAATAAAACAAAAATATAATTTCTACTAAACCACTTATTAAAATATTCAATGATTCTTGGCAAGTATTACATATATTATCAACATAGCTTCACAAGGAAGTGAAAGAAAAAGAACATGAAAGTGTCTTCACTATTATACTAACAACAGATACTGAGCAAAAATATAATCATCCAGTTGTGACTGCAATTACAATAACACAACAGGTTTAAATATGGTGAGGTTTTGTATTTGATGTACTGATTCAAGAACATCTGGGATACAACAACTGTCAGTGTATCTGACAGTGGTAGTGTATTGTATACAATTTTCTCCCTAGGGATCTAAAATCTGATCCACACAAAATTCATTGCAAGATTAGTTACAGATACTTAGAAAACTTTTTGATCACAAAACTGGATTCAGTTTCAAATTTTCTAGATACCTCTGTGTACTGATACTTATAATCCATCTCTAATATCTAAATAATATTAGACAGCTATATACTTCCACCTTTAAAATTCAGAGATTGCATCTTTAAGATGAAATAAAGATAATTGTGGCAGGCACACTGCAACAGAATCTAACAAAAAAAAAATCTACACATCAGAATTTTAATGCAGAAAGTAACATTGGAAGCAACACATTTCAAAGTTACTCATGTTCAAAGCTTTAGTGAAAGTGGGCACTTACCATCTGACACTTTATGTTCGCAATTAAGCAAATCCCTGCAGATGCGTGCTGGGTTATCCCGTGTACCAAGAGGGTTCTTGATGCTGTGCAGTAAATTGCTAAGGTAGTGGAGCGTTTTGAATATCTCTGTACTGTGATCTAGCAAAGTTACTTCAGTATTCTGGTATTTCTGCCAAGGGCCATTAGCAAATGTGTTACCACAAAGAAGTATCACAACAACAGTACACGCAGTAAAAGTCAATTGGCCATCGAATAGCCACACAGAATCAAAGTATTTATATGAATGCAATCAGCTATATAAAACAGGGTAAGGATAAAATATCCAAATAAACAAGTACATTTTATTAAAACTGTCAAAGCAGTGATGTTACAGGCAAGTTTAGATCATGCAAATCTGCTATTATGACATACTGACATAAAAACATGGATACATTTTTCTTGCTATCAGTTGGGCCATACACATATGTAATTTTTTTTTTTTATGAAATCCTAAATGTCACTATTATTATCATCTGTGGCTGAACAGCTACAGTCCACTGTGTACAATAGTCAGTAAATTCCCATTACTACCAATCATGACAAAAAGGTAGAAGTATTGCTGGTCGTCTTAATTTTATTTCAATTATATCCTATAAATCCTAGCATTTTTAACTACATTCTACAATAATTACTTGCTACCCGTGATTCATTTTAAATTAAGTATTTGGAAAGAAGCCCCATTCAGTCCTCAAAACCTAGAATTATAATTGCACACCCTGTATGAAAATGTAAATACATTAAAATATATTACCTCCATCTGCAGGGCTGCATTTGATTCAAACAAAGCTTGAACAGCAGCATTGAGGTCCACTTGTTTCTAAGAAACAGGTATTTCAGAATATAAAAGGGTGAAAAAGAATATTAAAAAACACAGGTGGTAAATTCTGTGAGTGCTGTAGCAACATACATGATAGCTTTGTTATTTTGTCCTTTTAGAAAACAATTAATTATCAACATATTTAAAATAGGAACCTTCCTTTAATTTAAAAAAAAATGCAAGCATGCATACAGAAAAAGCATATTTGATTTCTATTAGTACACCCATACCCCATTTAATTATCATACTCCTGACACCTGGAAAAACTGCAATAGTTGTTACAGATTAAGATCCCAACTTATTCCTCCCAGCCATTTAATTAATATATTTCAGCAAACCAATCCAGCTAAGCATGAAAAGGTGTTATTCCTTTAAAGAGAAGCCCACAAATAATATCTGAACCAGGTATCAGCAGCTGATGGATCACTCTTCATGATGAATTAGCAAGCACCAAGACTGACAAACCTCCTCTGAAGGAGGAAGCCTGTTTCTTGTGTATCTTCATTCTCTACTCTTTGTGTGACACATATAACAGATCCAGAAAAAAGGTTGGTATCATTTTAAAGCATTAAATCATGCACACAAGCCTTCAGTTCTTGCAATTTGTTCTCAGATTACACAATTCATTACAGTTTTAGGACCCTTCAGATGTTGAGTCTGTCCTAACTAGTGCATGTATGTACATCTATCTATCCATCTACCTACCACATCTGAGAAATAAATAGCACAAGATTTTCTGTTGCTGTCAGTGTCTAAAAACAGGAGAAAAACTTTTTAGAGTGTAACAAAGTTAACCCGTGTCAACAGTACAAGCATGTCCATGAGTGTTGCCTCTTGAAGGCTCACCAGCATGGCAGAACAAAGCTGACAGTGTAAGACAGAAGGTTAAAAAAAATGTACTGCTGTACTAATGGAAGTTGTAGAAAAATGTATTCGCATTACAGGTACAAAGATGGAACAAGCAGTGCATTTGAGGAGGATCTAGCTATTTTCACTTTCAAAACAGCACTGTATTGTAGGTTAGGGTTGTTACAGAATTTACCCTTGGTCCTGGGGGTCCAGGTGGTCCCTGGAAAATGGGAAAAACAGATATTAGGTGCTCCACATCTTAATATAATGCATTCACAATGGAAAAATAAGGCTCCTTTTTATGCACTTACAGGTGGCCCTGGCTGCCCCTGCAGTCCCTGAGGACCCTGGAAGAAACAGAGATAACATGCAACAGTTACACATTAACATGTCTTGCTTTACGTTGAAGTATTTTTCAAATCACAAAATGCCCCAATGTATACAGTGAAGATGATGTGATACCAGCTGTGGTAAAGCTGTAGATTATTAGTTACTATTGTTAAAGTACCCTACTCTGTTAACACATGAATATTCCTGTTGGAATTCCTGTGTTGTCTGTTCACTTGTTTCTCCAATTACTTTTGATATTAAAGGAACATTAAAAGTCACACAAAGCAGTAATAAACAATGTGCTATACACTGTGCTGGTGTTACGTGCACATGGACAATATAAGCACTACAAGAGAGAAATGATCATAAAAGCCTTGTAAATAATGCTATGGATAGTTGCAAAAAAATTAACTGGTCCTCTTTACTCCATGAGTATGTGCTAGTTTAATTTATTAGCAAGGTCCATTTTCAGACAGAACATGTTTTCTTCCTTGTTTAACAGTGATATTGCTGGCTTTTTTTGTATTGAAGAAGTTATGCTCTTATTTCCTCATCATAAATAGCTTCATTTCAGTGTGTAGCATGTTGCAGTGTGGGGCAGGGGGCGAGGAGGAGAAGGAACAGCTGCTTTTCCCTAGTTTACAGCACCTACAACACACACAGCCTTAAATCTGGGTTTTATGCTACCTTCGAGTTGAACACGGGCCCTTCCAATACAATAAACCCATCCGAATTATTCTGTCTTTGATCAGCTATTCACATTAAGATTGAATTATTATGAATATTTATTAATATAAAATGTTACTAGTTTATCTGTTAGATTCTTACATTCAATCTCCATATACTATTGTAACATAAAGAATAGCACAAACAATAACAAGGAAAGGAATAGATGGCAACGCCTTAAGATAAGCAAAACAGAAGGAGGAATGAAAGGCGTAAGCTAGAGCTGCACCTTAAATTAGTAAAATGTTTAAACACAACTGAGTCACAGTTTAAGCAAAAAATTGTTTTGCTAGTGGTGCTTGTATCAATTACTTGAGCACAATAAGCTGTTCTAGCAAAAGCCCTCATACATCAGTATGGTCATCCTAAATCTCTGCCAAAAGAGAAGTAATCTTATGCGACATGGTCATGCTGGCAAATATTGTGAAACTGTTCTAGTCAAATAGGAATTAATTTCCAAATTACTAGATATAGTAGTAAGTATTCATGCTGTGAGATTTCCCAGCAATCAAGATCAGTTTGTCACTTCATGATGCAACTTCTGCACTCAGGCGGTTCTCAAGCCGCCACCAGCAAGAGCAGCTGGAAATGGTTAAAGAAAGGCCAGAGTAAATATAAGATTAACTCCTGTACATTTAAAAAAAAGGATCTCAAAGCAGACAGAAGCAATTTATTTTAAGTCACTGAGGCTGCAAATTTATCAGTTCTTAGTTGAGTATCAGCTGTGTTTCTTATTATGTCTTCCTGAGACAGAGAATGTGGTAGCCACCAGGGAATGCATCTGTCAGGGGTCACCATGACAGCTGCACAAGTTAAGTATGACTGCTTATCACCTGCCCTGGCCATGCCAGAGGGGCTCAGGTGCTGGATTATGAAGAGTGTGGAAAGCAGGGGCCATCATGTAATTCCTGGCACCAGATCTATGCCAGCAAGGCTATGATGATGGACTGCAAATGGCTTCGAGGCCAAGATCCATGTTTATATGTGTTCATCAGAGAATAGAGGAGATTCAAAATTGAAGCAATTTCTGGATGTTTAGATAGGTCTTCTGATACTTAACCAAGAAGACCTTAACAGTATAAACTACAGAGATTGTAAATACCATCAGCTTCTCAATGTATACATCCTGACCTTATTTATGTTTCCTCCACTCACACCCAAAGTAGGGACTGTAAGTCATCCTTTACATTAATATCTTTATTAAAGATGTAAATCAGTATTTATGATGGAAAAGGGAAATCGAAGAATAAGTAATTTTAGCACATATAGTACTGTTAGTTCTGTGACAAGCACCTAGGTTCCCTTTATGTTTCTGAGTTTGATTATTGCCCAGCTAGAAACTTTCTTTGAATCCTATTATTATTAAATACACACAAAATATTACTGTTGCTAGTCACTGTTACAAAACTGATGTGAATTTGCAGAGATGACATTCACTATTTTGGACCAGATCTTCAGCTGTTGTAAATCAATTTGGTTTCACAGAGCCACACTTGTATGCCTGTTGGGAAGGCTGACTCCACATTTAATTAATCAGATCAGCAGCTCAGACGCTGTTAGACTGTTACAGAATACCTCGAGTCTCACGTGAATATATTATGGAACTATCTCATCATGCTTGGCAAAGTATGTTTAGTGTAGTATGAAAGAGAAAGTGTGAAAAAGAAACTTGAGAAACAAATTTGACATTGTGAGGGTATATCTGTTTATCTTGGTTCAGGACTCGATCATGCAAATACCAAGGCAAGGCAAGGCAAGGCACAATGTCTTCAACAGTTTGTCCCTAAGTAACCACTGCTCTCTGATGAATAGATGTCCTTGTTCTGAGTGCTGAGATTTAGACATTCCAGTAGATTTTTCAGATGACTGAACACTTCAGTTAATGTTCTATGTTCTTGGCATGTGTCACAATTTAAGACTCAAAGTCGTGGGACAAGAACAGCCCAAATTTATAGTGGTTTCTGAGATAAAACTGAATGTTTTGAAAAGAAAAACCTGCACTGTTCCAATGAGTTGAAGGTACTTTGCAGAAAAGGAATGTCATTTGTCTTGATTCACTGTCTCCTTGCCATTAAAACCCATGTGGGAAAAAGATAAATACTGAATGCTATTTGTCAACTATAGTCAACTCCTTTGGGGAATATTACACTTCTTAAATGCATTAGAACTTCAGACGGTTATATCAATTATCTTTACAAACCTTTAAAATATGATGAAACTGCATGGAGTACATTGAAAATCCTGTAGGGATTTCAACAGTGTTCCTTCTTTCTGCTACAGAGCAGCAAAATAAGGTTAAATTACACTTTTCATGAACTAAGTTAATTGCTAAAAGTTTTACTGGAATGTACAGGATTACCTTTACAAATCTGCTTAATTTACTCTTTGATCGTATTAGAATTTAAGTGTGAAAAGTGTAATTCCAGTTCATAAAAACAAAAGCAGACTAAATCAGTTAGTTTTAGTGTGCTCTTTAATCACCCCAACAGAAGTTCAAAGGCCAAAGCTCCAGTCTTCTCCTAATACTGCAAGGCTCTGATTTTACATGCAATGATACATGAAAACATGAGTATTCCCAAGGACTTCCATATTATCCAAGACTTCTGAAAATTTTGAAGAAAGTATTTTTATAAAAGAATACTAATGTTCAGCTTTCCTTGACCACTTTTTAATTTTAATGTTATGCCACCATAGTCTCACAATGTGGAAAGCCCAATACATCCTTCAATACAATAGTCTGATATATAATACAGTTTAGTAGCTGGCATTAATGATTGTAAATCTAAAATAAAACATAATAATAGAAAATTAAAGATCACATCTTATCTTTTTTCAGCTTGAGGATAGTTACACACCGGAATGCATTGCCCCAGGAGATTATTCAATCTCCATCCTTGTGGGTTTCCAAGACTTGGCTCAATAAAGCCCTCAGTATTCCGATCTCAGACCTGATTCTTTTCTAGATTAATTTCCTATTTAATTGTCTTGACATTTCTTACAATCTGGATTATTCTAGGATTGTATACTATAATTGATTAGGTGACATACCATGAAATAAAAAAAAAAAATTAAGAAAATGAAAACACTTTCAGAAATGTCAGGATTCTGATACAATATTCCTAAGTGCAATCCATGTTTTTCTAAATGTTTCAATCACAGTGATATGAATTTTGAATTGAAAAATAATGTTGATAACTACTGATTAAATTTTGATCAAGATTTTTCAATAAATTCTTTCTTACTCTCCAGAAATAGCCTACAGGATATGAGCCTCGTTTCACAACTGACCTCCATAAGGAGACATGATTTTACATTCCCTTTTTTTTCTGGTATAAAAGGACATTTCTTTCTAGTGATGAACACTGTAACTGTGACAGACTGAAAAATAAACCTAAAACATGGTGTACTACAAAGAGATTAAAGTCTATGTGATTCTGGAAAGAATACCTATATAAATTTTAGAGGCATAAATTAAAGTTTGGAATACACAGTTGGATTAAAATAATTTTCTTTCCTTTGTATCTGAAAATGGTCGGAAATAAATCCCTTTCATGGGGGAAAGTAATGCCACTGTATATGATTTAAAATTAAACATTCTTCTGAAGACACTCTTACTAGGTTAACTTCTCTTGATAAACTCAAGAACTTATTTAGGAAATAACCAGCATCAGTAATGGAAATGGATGTTTCTTGTTCATTATTTTGAATGACTTTTATAATCTTTAAATGTCAGCATTTTTAGCTCTATGCTGTCATAATAATTTTTATGAACAGAAGAAAAAGATAGAAAATATCAGCACAAATTAAGAAACTAGTTTTTCTCTTATTCTCAGACAGCAGATGCCTCAAAAGCATTAGAATCAAAGAAGAAAGCTCTCCAAGATATGTAAAAAAAGCTTAGTTCCAAGCTTTAATTCTTCAAGACACTATGAATATTTTTGTTTTTCAATTTATAAGGCAGTTATATCAGATTTTTTTATAGGTGGTTGCTAAAAGCAAAACATACCAAGGTAAGTGAAACTAAATGGTTTTAAGTGAGATGGGGTGAAAGGCAGGCTAAGAGTAACAGCAACAAGATCACATCTGCTAATTACTGGAAAGGACCTAATACATCTGCCATACAAGGTAATACAATAGGTATCCACTCTGTATGTAATATGTATGTATGTAAATATGACAACAGTGGCTTTTCACATAGCCACTGGAGACTAATTGGAGACTAACAATTTAAAAATTAAATCCATAATTTATTAATGTACAACAACTAGCGTAATATTCTTACTGAAAAAGAAAAGGCAGCAAATTCGTAACCTATCAGTGCTGCCTACTGTTCCTACAGCTGGCATACATTGCATGGACACTCAGGTTTCTCCTGAGCTTCTCTCTCTCTAGACAAGATGACACAGGTCTACGAACACATGCATGCAGTGAGGTGCTGGAGCACTGACAACAAATGTGATGAAAGGTTTTTCTTTCAGCTCTGAACTAGGACAGATTTGGAATATGAGCCTGTTATATGATCAGGGGCCATAGCGGTCTTATCTACATAAGTCAACTTAAGCAAGAAACGGTCAGGCTTCTGACATGCCACCAACTTTCTTGGCCAGTGTTCTCCAGGAGCACAACACAACCGCCTGGTATTCAGAGGATGCGAGAGTACATTCAGCATAACACGGGAATAATTTTTACACAGACAAAAATATGAAAGCACAAAAGTTGTTTCATCTTACCATTTCACCCCTTGTGCCCTTTTCACCTCTTGGTCCCTGTAAAAAAGAGAAGCTGTTAATGCATTATGCTTTCTAGCTGCCTAGGACTGAAATAAGCAGATTAATATCAATGAGAGTTATACTGCTCAAATAAAAAGCCCAGATTCAACTGTGGGAGTATTTACAACTTGGGGGGTTTAATGTTCCTGTACTACTAGAAAACTAAATTACATGAAAACATCTTGTAATTCCTCCATGTGGAAAGTTGTTTTCTTCAGCTTGCAAATATATTTTTTCTCAGTGATTTTAACTGCCTGTTTTGTCCCTGTCAATCAGCTGTATTCCCCACAATTTAATCCACTGTAATACATCAGTGTTTCACCATCTTAAACCACCACAAAACTCAGTGCTCTCTGTCACTGAAGAATTCCATTCATCACATACATGTTTTAATTACACAATTATTTCTTCTCTCACAATCAGATTAGACAGTTTTTCTGCCCAGATGGCAATTTTGGCTAGTTTTGCACTTAAACTGTGTTTCCAAGAATGGCAACCATCTTATAATTCATTCCTGGAAGAACTTTGTGTCTTGATCACTGCATTTCATAACAGAAGTAACATTCAACTGTAATACTTTCTTAATGACAATGACAAACTATTGTATTCAATATGAAGTCCATTAAAAGCCTTCACACCTGTGTAAACTGTAAACCTTTTCTCCTCAGTGAAACTGAAAAGAATAGAGCAAGATTTAAAGTACTGTTTTTCCCAACAAGTGGAAAGAATTAGAGAAGGAACAGTTCCCTTCTTTCTTTTTCACTTGTAAATATTTGCATTTATTACTTTTATTGTTGTGGTAGTTTTTCTGTAGGCCTTCCCTAGAAACCGGGATACAAAACCAAGGAAGTATTCCATATCATTCCCTTACGTAATCAGGTGTATAAAGACAGGAGGGAGTTTTCTGTCTGTCTCTTTTGCTCTCCTTCTCTCTCACTTGTCGGGTGGACACGGAGCCGGCAGTTCTCGGTGTTTAGGCCTCGGCTTATCTCTCTGAGCTCAGGCCTGGCTGAGAGCTGTTGTCTCTACTGACAGAGGAGGGAAGGCACTTACTTCTCCTAAGGGAAGTTGGTGAGATCTTTCCTGTGTTATTGTTCTATTTAATTAATTCCTGGGATTTGATTGAGTGGGATTGTTTTGTTTTTACCCTTTTTGGTCCTTTTTCCCCTTCCCCTTTTCCCTTTTGGGGGGTGTTTGGGATTGTTGTATTATATGTACATAGTATTTAGCTGTATCTATATAAGATATCTATATATATATATATTCCTTTATTAATTTTGCCTCTTACTAGTTTTTTTCCTTTTGTCGGGAGTGGGGTGGGGAGAGCTAGCCGGCACATAGCTGTGTTTGGCGGGGAGCTTAGAAAACCAACACAATTGTCTATTTATTATTTTTATGATTATTTCAATTTTTAGATAGTCTCACTCCACATCTAGCTGATCAGACAGAGAAACCTTCATGGTCAAAAGAGCTTCTAAAATCACCTGCATGGTCAGGTAGTTTGCAGACATGAGCCACGAGGATGAGGACTGAGCTTCCCCACTGCAGAGAACATGGGGTGCATTGAAGGTTGTCAGAAAGGCTGAGATGATGTTTGAGTTGTAACAGGGACCTCGTCAGCATCTGGAACACCCTTACAAGGGCTCATGGGCACTCTTAGAGTGTATAGAGGGGCACTCTGGACAATTCCACCCATAACACAAAAAAAAGAAACTATATTGAAACTGTGATACTCTCTAGATATATCTCACACCTAAGGCTGAGAAAGAATATCCAGATAACAGTTATGATGTGCTGTTTTACATCTTGGCTTGCTTATTGCCCTTGTAGGCATGCCCTCTGTACACTGTACCTTGACAGTGTAGGCCTCTGTGATGACTTTTTTGCCATTAGCTTTTGTAATTCTTTTTTCTTGCATGTATTACAGATGCTGGAGTCAAATACATTAGCTCAGCAGCACGGTATAAAATAAGGAGGTCCTGCTAGTTGCTATTTGCAAACAGAAAAAATCAGAAGGTTGCTAGTTGCAAAAGAAGATTATTTAAATAAAGTGTAGGTGAAATAAACAAATTAATGCAAAAATGAAGGAAACTTACAGGCCTTCCAGTTGGGCCTGTTATGCCTTCTTGACCAACAGGGCCAATATATCCCTGTAAACAAGCAAATAATTTATTAGTCCACTGTGTTTTTGAAGTGAAGAAAATCCTCATGACATATCCTGGTTTAAAGTTGCTCAGCACACAGCCCTATCAAATATCCAAAAGGTCATGATGATACTCTTTCTAAATATTGAGTGCACCTTGCAACAAAATCAGTAAGGTATTTTAGTAATAGTTGTAGTTAGAAAGCCCACACACATTCCTTAATGTGAAAGCTGATGCACCAAAACCAGTGGAAATATAAGTACTCTGATTACAGCAGACCATATATTTATTGAGTTACAATCAACTATATCTTGAGCTATGTTACTGCCCACAAGTACTCTTACAAAGCTGCCAGTAAGTGCTGTGAAAACGTCACTTTCCTGTTTCATTTCATTTAGAGCAAACTGCTTATATTAGAGCAAGCAGCTATTAGAAGAGGCTCCTAAACCTACTGCTCTGCATCTGGTTAACTGAACAAATTCAGTTCTGTGATGGCACAGCATCAGCGTAAGAACATTTTGAACTAAGGTCTTCCATGCCACAACATGTCTTGTCAGTAAGAAGGATGTTCAGCTGCAGTAGACAATGCTATGCCAGTCTTGAGCTTATTTGTGTAGTTGAAATTATGCTAGGAGAGTCACACTTGGTCAGCAGAGCTTGCTTTTTTATTTCAATATCAAGAGCCCAGCTCCACTTGTGTGTGTAAGCATATTGCAACCAGAGCAGTTTCAGTACAAGCAAAGGGCTTCTGGGGGAGTTGATCTCAGACAAACAGGCTTTGTTAGAAGTTTCTGCCCTTGTTAATAAGAAAAAAGATGATTTCCTTAGTTAAAAATACGTGCCACTTGCAAACCATCCTGACAATCTCTTATATGGATTGAAATACTTACAACTTGGCCCGTTGGACCTTTTGGGCCCAGAATTCCAGCTAAACCAATATCTCCTGCAGGACCCTGAAAATGTAAAGGAACAATTAAATTAAACATGGACATTAGCTATCCACTTGTTTCAATCTCTTGTAATCAGAGAAAGTAAGATAATTTCTAAGAGCAGTAATAGTTAAAATACCAAATGAACTGACCCAGAATATTTGTCCTTAGGTATGGAGTACACAGTTCTGCCTGCCATGTTCCAACAGCTAAGTGGTATTTGAACAAATTGCTGTTAAAGTTTATTAATTCTAGGCTTTCCTAGAGTTCTCACTCAGTAAACGGCTTAAGAACTAACAGAAAAAAGAACAAGCACATACTTTTGGACCAGGGAATCCTTGAAACCCCATTAAACCTTGATCTCCATCTTCTCCCTGTAACATGAGCAGGCATCTTTACTATTATTTCATGTTGGTAACTCCTGGACTACTTGTTTTGCATCAATAGCTGTCATTACGTACAGTCTGTCCTTTCAGTCCACCTTCTCCTGCTGATCCTTGATCACCTTGTGATCCTGGAATGCCTCTCTTGCCTCGTTTTCCTGGATGACCCAGAAGTCCTCTCTCACCCTGTGAATAGGAAAAAAAAATAAAACTTCTACTACAATTATCCAAGTTATAAATGTAAATATGTTTTTTTCATCAGAAGTGTGGAATACATTTTCTCGCAGAAATACACTTGCTCCATTCATTTTATTTCCCTCAGGAATGCTTTCAATAATCATATAAATGCTAAAATGCAAATATGACTTGACTGCTGCTTGACTTGGAAACATAAAAACCATACATGTTGGATCAATTCTAGTATGGTATGTCCCAGTGCAAGCAATACAATTCACAAAATGAAATACAGAATAGACAGGTTAAAAGAAAATTTAAAAAGTAATCCTTTGAACAAGTCAGTGTACTTGTGGAACTCCCTGCTGTTAGACTAGAAAACTATATTGATTCAAATGAAAAGTAGTCCTTGCAAGACAAATCCTCTGAGGACTGCTGAATACATAGAAATCATGTCTAGCTCAGGAGGTTACTGAGCTGCAATAAAAGCTGTGAATATACGTGTTTCATGCTTGGTGCTTATGCTCTTTCCAAGGTTTTACCTTTCTGCTTTAACAAGTCCTTTGGCCTGACTCTGTATATCCACTATTAACACTTATTTTGTACTGTATGGGGCTACAGTTTCCCCTTAACTCATTTTTTTTTTGTCTTTTTCAGATTGCATGCACTTCTGAGCAGGAGCTACCTTCTACAGCCCGTTATGTAGACAAAGGAGTGACATTCAGACCGGAAGCACTGGCAATAAACACTACAAATAGTGAATGCAGTTTATACTAAAATATATTCATGAAAAGATAACAAAGACAGTATTTCCAGTTTTCAAGTAACACTGTTTTAAAGAACTGCTTACCAGTAAAATCTCACAGACCACTGCAAATCATGATTTCACATAAAAAAATGCTACTCTAAATGCTGAAAATCATCTGTAATGTTTCTATTGTTTGCTTATTTTAAAATCAAAATAAGTCTAATTAATATGAGGAAATGCTGATGTCAGGTATATGGAAATATCAAACTGCCTGGAAAATGGAGCACACTCAGATTTATTTTTATCTTTTTGACAGAGTTGAACAAGAGCAGTTTAAGTCTTATGGTAAATGGATGTCCCAGACAGAGCTGTTAGCTCCCAAACTTGAGACTTAGGCTTGAAATTATGGTACTTCTCTGCTAATAGGTTGCTTGTATGTTCAGATTATCCCAACTGTTCTAGTAGCTAGGGAAGTTTAGAATTAAAAGTCAGGAAACATTAGGCCATAAAGCTGGAGTGAATAATTAAAAAGTGTTTTGAATGGCTTATGGAGTTGGGAATAGCATTGAGATAGATGAGACCTCTATTTTTAAATTACAGTTTATTGAAATGAAGTCAATGCAACCTGTAGTCTTAGCCTTCAAGTAAGTCTTGACATCAGTCACTTGTACAATTGACAGTAGTATGTGATTGCACAGTCACTGAATGCAGTGTGAAGAGTAAGCAATGTCAGTAACATGGTACTTAAACAACAAGATCCTATGTATGTACCTTTAGTCCAGGTGCTCCCATGGGCCCTGGTATGCCTG
Source organism: Formicarius rufipectus (assembly GCA_013399695.1). Lineage (NCBI taxonomy): Eukaryota > Metazoa > Chordata > Aves > Passeriformes > Formicariidae > Formicarius > Formicarius rufipectus. The sequence goes on from VXAU01000663.1 coordinate 1,431,748, forward strand.
ACAATCCCTTGGGACCTCGAACTCCAGGATAACCTGCCAGACCGGGTAAGCCTAAGTTTCCTTTATTACCCTTAACAAATTGAAAATAATGGATTACAAGCAGAACAGACAAATGTGTTTTTTCCTTGTATGCTGAAACAGGCAGATAACAAAATCAGTTAAAACCACTTAAAGCCCTATGGCTATGGATACACACTGACAGTACTTCAAAAGAAATAGAACAACAGTGACCAGCAGTATCATCTGCATTTCCACTAATATTCTAAAAAATAAAAGGCTCAAAATATGGTTGAGATTCACAGCATTCATTTTTCAAGAAGAAGGAACTCCACATGGAACAAAATGACACTAACTTCCCAAAGAAGCATTCAAAATTCAACATATTTATTTCCAAGTATCAGGCATAATAATAATCCTAGTATGGCTGCGTACACTCTGTAGAGATTCACATATAATAACTTTACCACAAGAACAAAGGTCAGAACATTTGCTATCAAAATATGGGAGAACATTGCACTACAAACAAAAGCAACTCTTTTAAATGGAAAAAAACATAGTATACGGAGTTAGGCCACTTTCGACATGTTAAAAAATACAGAATGTAAATTTGCTACCATCCAATGAGTATTTCTGTGGTGTAATTTATTAGAAATATATGTGTATATAGACATCTATCTTTTTTATTTCATATGATGTTCAGTTCAGCACTCACAGAAATAAAAGGGTTAAAATAAGTTATAAGCCTCTCCTTATTACAAATTGTAATGGGGTAATGGAATCATCTTTAATATGATTGTATGACATATTCAGTGGAAAGGCAAAAATGTAAGAATTCTTCAGGGTTAATACTCTTAAATTCAACTCCAAAGAATTTTAATTAATTGGAAGAGGTTCACAATCTGAAACTGGAGAGGCTCAAATAAGGTACACCTGCTCCTTACAGATAACTTGTTTCATTTTTCCTTTGTTCAACCAGATTGAAAATTTATACCTGTAACAACAGTGCCTCATTTGTCACCTTGATTAATTCCCAACACTAAATTTAAATTGGCAACCTTTTATAACAAGTACTGGTCCACCTAAGGAGAAATACTGAAAAATACCATACTTGAAATCAAAGTGATCAGACTTCCTACAATGAGAACAACTAAAGGAATTTTCTCCCCCTCTCTGGAGGGACTAACTGAAGCACTGTGTGACTGACCTCAGAGGGAGCAGGTCACCACCTCTGGCCCACAGCAAAGAACATTCAGACAAAAAACCTGTTTCCAAGAATGCTTCCAGATACCTCAGATGCCTAATACTCCTTTTCACTGGTTTCAGACAAAGCTTCAGAATTATTTAGGTAGATGAGTATAGGTTACAAATTCAAAAACAATAAGGAAAATGTGGGATTATCTCAGAGCCTGAGAGAAAACAGTCACAGTTGGGGTATATGGTTCATTTTCAGGATCAGAACTGTGCAGTGTCTTTGATTAAGAAATCATTTTCATTTAGCAAGCTGTAGTTACTATTAACATATACTAATTAAATAGTTCTTGTCACAGCACACTTCCCTTATGCTAACTTTATACCCTGGCCTGAATATCAAGAGCGAAAGCAAAAGAAAACAAATAATTGGTCTAATTTTCAAGGTGCTCAAGGAACTGAGAATAGTTCCTACTTTTTGAATACCTTAACCTTAGAAAATATGTAATGCAAAATGACATAGAAGTAATGTGGAAAGCAACTTACCTTAGGGCCAGGCTTCCCAAGCAGCCCAGTCTTGCCAGGGTTCCCAGGAACACCTTCTGGTCCAGGGTACCCAACTGCTCCTTTCTGCCCTGCTGGCCCTGTTTTCCCCTTGAAACAAATTCAAATCCAATCAAATATAATACTGTTGGCTCCCTTCATCTCTACCATCATGCAACTAGATTTTAGTCACAGTATTTCCTAAACACTACATAATAGCAGACCCAGGGATTCAAAGGAATACTTGCAGAGGGATCTGAGTTACAGGTCAGAATGCTGCTGCTTTAACATTAGGTTTGCTGTGTTATGGGATCTGAACAACTTCAATGAAACGATGGAGCTGTCCCTTTGTGTACCAAGCCTGGAAGACTGCTGAGAGTGTTGATTCTTAAACTGAAGCAAAGAAGCCAGGTAGAGCAAACTATCTCTGAAACCCCCCCCAACCATATACTTTTCCAGTTTTTATTCTACTGGATACTCAGTACTACTCACTAATACCTTCACAAATTTATGCTGTTCAAATTTGAACAGATCAAAAACACATACAAATTTCTAATAAGGCAAGTTTGTGGTAACTGTTGCTGTACTTGCACCAAAAAAGCCCCATGTCACATCCAACACAGGAACATTAATTTATTTCCTTACAATTATTTCCGTTTAGACTGACATACACTATCTCAAAGAACCCGGAATTCTGCAGTGATCTCTTCATGAATGCATATCTTAGAAATTTAAAATATTCTCATTACAACACATCTTGTCTGAAGAAGTATGGTTAACAACAGCCACACAGAGTACAAGTGTGTCATCATAACCTTATTTCTAACTTCTGGTTGCTGAAGTATCTTCCATTTGGGATGTGCTTTGAAACTTCCTCAAATTCTAGTTTTACTACCTTCTCCTCCGCACTTCTCTGTATGTGCTGCCTTTCCCTCTTTTCCTTTGTCTGCAGAATGATACACTCTCTGCAGCTGTCCAGAGGAAAAAGTGGAGTATTTACCAAAGACACAGTTGCCTTGCCTTCAATAAGCTCTTCTTGCCCTCTGCCCAGCAAGTACAAGCTCTGTGAAGCAGCTGCATTTCTCCAGTTACTGACATGTTTTGATGTGAAGTAGTAAAAGTTATTTACAATATGCGCTTGTGTGGCACTATTTATTGCGGCACCAAAATAACCTTGATGCATTTTATTCTTAGTTATATTTACAGAACACCTACTGTTTCCTGCTCTTTCTTCTCCCTCAGGGGATACAAGCTAGCTTCTCTTCAGTAAATCAAGAAGGAACATTAAAAATTTCAGCTCAGGGCAACCAAGAGAAACAAATAAACCTCAAGGGATCTACCCCATGTATCCATCATGGACATACAGAGCCAAGCTTCTGTAGGCTGCAACTGTTCAAAGAACTGATGGGGCCAGGAGTGAATAGCAGTACAGCTCTGTGCAATATAATGGGGTAAGTGTCAAATGGACTAAAAGCCACATGCAAAAATGATCTAATTTAATAACCTTAATAGTGAGAAGGACCTTGTGTCATAATAGTTACATCTCACTTCCATATGTTGCATAATATAATTCAGTATAATTTAACATAATTTCAAAAAATCTTAATATTCAAAAATTACAGAGGTTCCTGGATAATAAGAAGGTTCCTTAGAGTGAACATAAGACCTTCAGGTACCACAGCATGATTCAATTTTATTTTTATTAGCCAGTACTTTGTTTTATAACCTGAAAATAGATTGTAGGATTTTGTTACTTACAGGAATTCCAGGTTTGCCTGCCTGACCCGTTGCTCCTTTCTTCCCTGTGGGTCCCTAAAAGTTACAAACACTTGTGAAGTGACAGATGTCTTAAACTCAATCCCCTAAGAGCTTAGGAGTGTTTCCCTCTTAGTATGCACGTTCATTGCCTGGCTTTGGAACAGATTATTTCCATTTCAGTACACAACAGAGAGTTTTTCAAGTAAAAGTGAATACATTTCTTGTACAATCATACATACTTTTTGTTTTTGTAAATTGGTATAGTGAAGTTTTCAGAACTTTTTCCAACAACAGGCATAAAACATTTTTCATTATGAATCTGCCAATTTCCTCTCTATCAGCCATCCCTCTGCAAGGAAGTATACTTTTACAGCATTTCTTGTACTCTTAAAAAGGGAAGTCAGGAAAAGTAGGCAATACAGTAGATGCACTGAGTGTCTGCAGAAGAGAATACTAAAAAACAACAATGTCACATATAGGAACATTCTTTTTATCTAAAGATAAAATTTACTTAAAGCCAGACCTTTTTTTCCATCCTGACTGGTCTAGAAATCTGTAGTCTTAGAAAACTCAGTAATACTGAACAGGTGACATCCTCATAAGTGGTTTCGTGACACAGGAGGCCATGCATCAAGGAAGAAAGACTCAGAATGGGTCAAAAGCTTCTCAGAAAACTTTGTTTATAGGATATTCTCCACAGAATAGAAAGATCTATGGCATTAATTTTATGCTACCTCTAAAAGATGCAACCACTGGACAAGAGGAACAAGAATAACACTTCTTATCATAGAACAAGTAGAAAAAAGCTTCCAAGATTTTCCAGATTATTTTAAACAGTGTTCTTGAAGTGAAACTACTATGCTGCAATAGGATATAACACGCAACAAAGTGAAAAGGCTTGGGTCATTGATTATAAAACATTTACACGTACAATGTAAATATGATAAAAACAGAAAATACTGTTCTATTCCTTAATTTAATGCCATTTTATGAAGAATTGTATAAAAGAAGTCCACCAATCAGAACCAGAATGTGCATATTCAAAGAATTTAATATTGTTTTCATTAGAGTTTCTGTGTGCATGTAAAGTAAACCCAAAATAATTCAGCATTGCAATTTATGGGATTATATTAGAAGGTTTGCTATAGCAGCATCAGTAATCCCACTGGAGTTAAGGCCATGTGAATGTTTTCACTACTAATATCTTTGTGTAAGCCTTTAGATTCCATGGGTTGCTCCAAGCTGGATATTTGTTCCACATTTGTAAATAGCAGTGTTAATCTGAGGGATATTTGCAACACAAAGAAAACATTCTCCAAGAGGAATTACTGATTTTATCCTGTGCTGTGAGTAGTGTGTCAAAGGCAGGATGTTCGAGTGCACAGCTAGAATACACGCTGGCAGTGTTTTCACATCATGTTTCTTTTCTGTTGCTCACCAGTCCTAGTCTACTACAGATCATTGCAGTTACCTAGAGAATTTTGAAACGCTAACAGAATTTCTGTATGGAACTTCTCAGACAAAATATCTCATTTAAATTGCAATGGCAATTGGTATTGTAAGAAATTTTTCAGCACACATATTTTGAAATCTCAGAGGCCAATGACATTCAGCCCATGAGAGAATATAAAACTCTTCTTTCAATTTTCAGCACATCACCAAGATGAACTATTATTTCTAAAGGGAAAGATTTTGTCTTTGATATTTGTCATGACTTGCTCCATCATTATGCCTCTAATATTCTGTAGCAAATTCCTTATTTCCAGGTCTCTGAAAACTCAATGCAATGTAGTACTAGGAGGCTTCATTTACAGATCAGAGAAGCAAAATCCCAGGTGCCTTCCTGAGCTACTTTGCCACAGGGAACTCCACTTTAGGGCATAATTGAATGTCACTCAAATGTTTCCAGAAAAGCCTCTCCAAAGTAAAACCATCACCTATCAAATAACACGTATTTACTATCCTAGATCTTTATGCAATTTTCCATTTTATATTTTTGTTTTCCCTGCAGGTATGAAAAGGAAACCCAAACACTCAGTTCTAGCCTTACATAACAGTCTTCCAAGGATAGTCAGTAAACAGGAAGAACTTATAAATTCCAATTAAGTGGAGTTTTGCTTTATTTCTTTCTACTTACTCCTGAACCTCTTTCTCCTTTTGGTCCTGGCTCTCCCAATTCACCTGGCTCTCCCTTTGAAAAAAGCATACAATAAATGAATGAAAAGAATCATTTAAATGCAGATGAAAACATATTTTCAACAGTAAATAGATAAATCTCACTTGTTTGAAACACTTACTGGAGACCCTTGTTGTCCAAGAGGTCCTCTAAGCCCTGGAAGCCCTATATGACCCTGGGAAGGAGAAAATTTAACATATTGCAATACAAATAACTCAGGTTGTCATATTCAGACTTCCTTGTAAAGCCCATCTTGGGAGGTTCTGGGTGGACCCAGATTCACCAACATGACCTAAATAAAGTATGGTCAGATCTTCAAGATGAAACCTCAAGGAGCTTTTGTTCTTTACAGTCTCTACTCCAAACTTCATGTAGGAATTACATAGTGTTTAAATATTTCTGAACTTCTGTAAGAACAGATTAACTGCATTCAATACTATGTCTATCTGTATTATCTGTGTAACTTGAACAGTATATTCTATGTCAAGGAGTGTCTCTCTTGTATTTCAGCAAACTGCATCAGTGGTAATAATGAGTTACCATCCTGTTCTTATGTGCTGAAAGACTGAATAGAATTATGAATAATTATTACCATTAGATTCACAAATTAATGCTTAAATTTCAGAGAAATATTAACTCATTCAGTATTACAGAATCAAAGAACTGTCTAGGTTGAAGGGGACTTTCTGACATCATCTAGTGGAACCCTTCTTCTCAAGCAGGGCCATGTAGAAAAGATTGTTCAGAACAATGTCTAGTCAAGTTTTTAGTATTTCCAAGATAGAGACTCCACAACCTCTCTGGGCAGCCTTTTTTGGTGCTCAGTCATCCTCACGGTAAAAAAAGCCATTTCAAAAGGAATTTCACATGTTTCAGTTTTTGCCTTTTACCTCTTGTCCTACTACTGGGACAAGTCTGTCCACTTCACGTTCATTCCACCCCACCAGGGTCACTCACGTATTTGTCAGCTCATTAGTGGCAGCTCTCAACTTCTCATATGAAAGATGGTCCAATGTGTTCTAAGAGTTCATTGGTGCAGTGAGGCACCAGCAAGTGCATCTCTGCACACTTGTGAGAGAAAATGATGCTTCTGCTACATTACTCCACACATATGCATAACATGCCATGTTCAAATAAAAATAATAAAAAGCAAGAGGTATTACCTTGTAGCCTGCATCACCAGGTTCTCCTCTATCCCCACGTTCACCACCAGGGCCCTAGAGAGAAAACCAAAGAGCAAAATGTAACAGTTGAACAGAACACTGCAGTGAAGTACATAAAGCAAGCTGGTATTTTCCTCAAAACAGACTAACCAATGAGATAGAATGGAGGAATATAAACATTAAAGTCAAACTTGGCTAAAGGAATAAACATGTATTTTTTTCTAAACAAAATGCATTGCAGTCAGACAGTAGCCACTGTCTAAAATATTTTGTAACTGAAGACTAGAATCTAAAAGACTGATCTTACATGGGCCTAAATGAAACAGAAGTATTGACCTCAGTAGAACTTCTCCAGGTTTATGCCCATATATTAATATATATGATATCTGAATTTAAAATCTGAATGAATACATGAAGAGACTCCATTTTTAAGAAATGCAAGGAAAAGTTTCTTACAGTTCTTGTAAGACAGCACACTAAAAATTGTGTTCTTTTCTGAAATTTCTTGCTGTACTCAAAAGCTGCTTTACTTTTGCAGCTTCTCCTAATATAAAGGTAATTTCAACCCCTCTGCACACCTCACACATATGAGAACTGCACAGGAACAGAGGGAATAGCAAGATTTTTGTGAGTAATGTGGTTCTTCCTGCTGCATTCAGACATCTCACTAGTTCTACTTTAGGAAAAGGCCATTATTTATGTTCCACAAGAAACCAAATTTTTCCCCAGAATTTTAACTCTCATTGTAGCAAATGGACCAAATATAAGTCAAAGGAAAAATGATGGGACAGGAAATAGTAGCTATAGAATGTAAGAATGGCTGAGTCTTTCCAGAAGACATCCATCTTAAGTAAAGGGACATAATGAAAAATTGCCCAGTCAACACTAACTGCAACGTATCTTTACAGTTCACAAATTCATAATCAGCCACTTCTTATGAATACATACTCTCCAAAGTTTCAGCAACCTCATGGCATGTTTCCTATAAGAAATCTACATGGTGAGAAGGCCCCACTTGCAATGTTTGAGCAGTCAGCATTACAGAGACAGTTCAGTTTAACACAGTGGGTGGAGTCTCTTCCCTCATGCATCACCATAATTAAGAACCTAGTTCAGACTCTTGTCTTCAGCTACATCAGAGTCTTACAGTTCTGCCTTTTCAGGAAGCAAGTTATAAATATTAAGGTTGATCAGAAGAGAAGTAGACTGTACAATAAATGCTCTGGCACAATCAAAGACTGAACATGAAACACTTTCAAGATTTTGAGATAGTTGTTTTTTTTTTACAGGTTTATAATTGCTGCAGACAGACCACCCACACATAAATTCAGTACAAAAGTGGTTATAAAATGAAGTCCTCTCAATCAGCTAAATTAGTTATCAGTGATAATGAAGTCAAAACATTGTCTTGATTAGTAAAGCAATTAGGGATAATTCAGGATAAACAGAGGGTAAAATACTGTTTCAAAATGTGCTGGTCTAAATACAGGCTAATGGCACTAGTTTAATTGAAGAGAGGACACATACACTTAAGCAGGAAAGAGCAGAGACTGCATTTTTCAGAGAGAGATTAAGAATTAAAGAACCATCATTCTACATTTTTGTAAAAGGGGGTACTGACTCCTGAGAAAGGGATATAAAAAGCTTCAGAAAGAACCCCATTGATGCCTATCTTGAGAGGCACAAATATAATTTTTTTGAGAAAGAAAGACCTACTGGTTCACCTATGGGCCCAGGTGGTCCAAGGACTGTATTGTCTTCACCTGGATAACCCTAAACCAAAGACAAGTGTTAAAAATGTTAACTTGGAAATTCAACCTTGTCTACCATGCACACAAGTTTTAATGCTAATAAAAATGAGAGAGAATGCTGTATAGATGCTAGAATTAAAGTGATGCTTATGGTTTTGATGCAATGGAAATTGTAACTCCATTTTAACATTCACCCAAAAAGCTAAAGCTAAGTATTTGCTCTATCTCAAAGGCAGCTATTAAAAACAAACAAACAAACAAACAAAAACTAAAAAAGAAAACAAAAAACACAAAAAAACCCAACAAACAAACAAACCTACAAAAAAACACAAACAACAAAAAAACGGTATTTAAACAATTTCCATATAGTAATTTCTTTATTTAATTAAAAGAAAGGATAAACAGAATATTTGACAAGAGGAAAAAAAAGAGTATTTCTTCCTCTATTTTGTGAAACGCACTTAATATAGAAAAAACAAGTGTACAGAAGACTCCAGTATTAAGCCTGGACCCTCTTAAATTTTGAACACGAAACTTTTACCATCCAAGCTAATAAACAGTCATCTATTCCAGATGATACTTAACAGTAGTAAATGCAGACACATTTTAAATATGATTAAGAGTTTTTAAATTGCATCAAAATGCTTTTTCAGAAGTGACTAAGCAACACAGACACCTAGCTCCCAATAATTTAGTTTTCAGTTATTATTTCTGAAAATGGTATCAAAACCTATTTATAATATCAAACACTAAATGCTTATTAACAGTATTTATTGCAAAACTGGCCATATTATAAGAATGTATTTCTCGGTCAAGTGCAACTCCAAATCAATCTTTATGAAGTGAATTCATGTACCTGCTTGGGGTCACAGAAGCTTTAGTCAGCATACAAATCTCTTTGCAGGATTTGAGACTTAACAGAACAAGAGCAAATTTGACACTAAAATAGCAGCAGAGGCAACATCCTGTCCCTAACATTTTAAATTAACCACAGATATTTGTCCACCTCAATTGGACTTTCAGGCAAATCTGTTGGTATACTCACAGACTTAAGAGTTGAGTAAATATTTAGCTGGTTCCGCACTGATAATTTTTGTCAGCAGTGCTCACTAAGGGCACTGGTGTTGATACAATAGAATGTGCTTCTTACAATGGGCACTTTGTGTTTTGAAGCCTCAAGCATTTTAGCAGTGTAATTTGGGACTCTGAATGATCCATTTCTCCAGTTTGCATTTTTTTCCATATTCTCTCACAATACTAAAAAATACAGCAAATAGTGGTTTTTGCTATGTGCTGTTGAAAATAGTGGGCATGCAGTAACACTTCCTCTCTTTGTAATTTCACAAACTGTAGGACAGTAAAATCCATTTTTATACCTTTTCTCCTTTGGGGCCTGGGGCCCCTGAGGGCCCTGGAGAACCCTGGTGACCCTAAAGAACCAAACCAAACAAAAATTAGTTCAAAAACAAATAACTGAAGAAATAATTAATTCCAAACTTTCTCTTAGCTATTGTTTTGGTGTTTTTTTTCTGCTTGTTAATAATTCTAAATCATGATACGACAACAAAATCAATGGGCCTAGGCAGAAAATGGATTGTGTGCAGGAAAAGCTCTGTGCACAGTGGGAAACCACAGGTTCTGGCAGGACTTTACGCAGGTGAGGGGAGTTGGGCTGGTTCTTGCTTCAGGGTTAGGGTCACTGATGGATGTTTGTGTTCGGAAAAGAGACTGAAGAGTATGGTCTGTAAGCGCAGGACTTCATCTATGATGACGATCGTAGCTATTTTCCAGTGAAAGCCACAATATATTTATATCCTTCAACTAACCTAATAAAATCAGTTTGTTATTGAAATGGAAATGGCCTGGCCAGACAGTAAGCAGAGGTCATGGTATTTGCTCAACTCTCACTATAATGAATAGCTGTAGTAGTTTCATAGGAAGTTTATTCACAAGGGTGAGATACACTGGACAAACAAGGGTTTAAAATCAGTGGTAAAAAAACCTGCTACTGAACTCACAAAAATCAGTCATCATTGCTTAAGGATAACATTTCTGAGTAGGCAATCACATGTCATATAAACATGTGTGAGTACCTGACTTTCCTAAAGATATTTGTGTAGTCTAGATACAGATCCCTGTGATATTTGAAATTAGAGTACCATAGACTTACTTTGGGATGTAGGTGTATGTGAATTCAGTAAAAAACTCACCCCATAACCTGGAATTCCTGGCTCTCCTTCAGCCCCCATTCCTCCTGGGTGTCCCTGTTAAATTCAATAACCAGTGAGAGAAAAATTAACTGCTTTGTAAAGTGTTACAACAATGCCTACTTTATAAAGTCAGCATTTGAAAAAATCTTCAGATAGTGACATTTGACACCACAGACAACTTTCTTGTTAGGTCCAACTGCATTTACTAAAGAACACTAGGCTTTTTCCCTGTTCTGTGGAAAACAGTCAATGTTTTCAGTCCTAGCCTCATAATCCTTGTGCATAATTGAGATCAAAAGGATCCATGCTTTCAGAGGTGTGGAAGAACTCTGTTTGTAAATGCTAGTATGCCAAGAGAAGCTGAGTCCTTCTCTTAAAAATCTTAGCTATTAGATAATTAACTTTACTTCTGTACTTCATGTGTTCAGGAACGCACTGCTGCATTCACTGGCCACAGGACTGGGCCCTAAACTACTGAGACCAGCACGTGCCCTCTGTAGTGCAGGGCCTGGGTGCATCTATCATGCAATGTGGAGCAAGCTTTGGGAGCTCATTATGAAAGGAGCTAAAAGTTAATGGAATAGACTTAATTGAATTAAGTTTGGATGAGAATCCTATTCAATAGGAGTATCAGTCTTCATCTGAAATGCTTTGCTTCAGACATGGGTAAGGCTTATTGTATGTGATAGCAAACCCCAAGATTTCTGTTCTTGGAAGTGGACAGATTTAATAAAGAACCACAGCAGTGAGGTTATATGTGCAGGGCAGGGCATGAGTATTCCACAGTATGCTCTGACATCCCACTCCCCTGACTGTCAGGGGACCAAAGCATCAGATGATTCATTCCAGATTCATGCCCCAGGTTTCTGTCTGGAAAGGTGCCCAGGTCTTGTCCTGATGCTGAAAGACCACGGCACACATCAGAATACACAGGCTGGGAAGGACACTCGCTGCACCTCCAGCTTCCTCAAAACTATTTATACCTGTTACAGCTATGGCTGCTTCTTTCCATGGAGAGACATGATTCTGCTAAACCAGAAATATATGAGCTTTTAAATATGTTTGTTCTGTACCAACCATGGGACCTTGAGTTCCTCTTGCACCTTTGGGACCAATTTCTCCAGGCCGGCCAGAATCACCAGCAGATCCAATTTCTCCCGGATGGCCAAGCTGCCCTTTTTCCCCCTGTTGGTGTTATTGTATTAAAAATAGTAAGAGATTGACACTAAGCTTCAAAATGTGGTTTATGCTTATTTAAAGTGTGTAACAGCATTATATAACAGGTATTACATTTACTACAGCTCTTAGAGAATCCAAACCCAGAACTCCACAGTATAAAAAAGTCACTGCTAAAGCCTCTCTATTATTCTGTTTTGTTTTAGCAAAAGCTTAACAATTTTTAATAGAAGCAGAAATTGTTCTGAGTTGCAAAAGCACAGTCTGATACAAATCTAAATTTCCTAAGGCTCTGAATGTTATTGATTGCAGAAACATGACAATTCTAATTGCTATGGCTAGCAAGAAAAAAATTGGCTTCAAGCATGACATAAAACAGGGGTAGTTTTGGTTCAATGTAATTTAGTAATGTAAATGTGAGTTTCAAATAAAAGGAAGGGATCTGTGAAAGATAAAAAATACTACCTTCTTTCCCAAACGGCCCCTCTGACCCGGGTTTCCTGGTGTTCCTTCGGGACCCTATAGATTTATAACAGAAAGAAAAGGAAGTGATTGAGAAAAGCCTAGAAACATGTTTAAACTGTATTTCAAATTGGATAACTAAGTAGTCTTTTGCAATGCAGAGAAGTGGGAGGCAATTTGTAATTAACTGTGTCTGTGAGAGAGTTAGTAGGACAGTTTCAAGTTACAGCAGAAACAAGGGAGCAAGTAGCAGGGATCACATATGAAACTAATGGAAATTCACTAAAAATAAGGGAGAAAAAAGTACAGAAAATATTACTTTAGGAATAAAATTCCTTCAAGACAAACACTGTTTAAAAAATAAACAAAAAACCAACAATACAAAGCCAGAGGAAAAGTAAGAAAACCTTGGGGCTATCAAGTGTGAAGAGCAGGGCCCTGAGACAAATTGCTGGAGAGCAGAGACCTAACTCAGTAAGTGCTGGTGCTTATCACTGCCCACCTCTTCTTGACACGGTAACTGTGTGCTGCCTGCAGATGAAGGTACTATAGAGCTACAGCACCTCTGCCCTCTAGATCACTTTAAAAACCGACTCTCCCTAAGGCCTGAAGGTGTGTACTACTCACTAGTTTCAATTTACCCAGAAGCTCTGTGAATTAGAGGAGGCAATTAAGCTTTAATTTTGGATAGAGACATGTTTTGGGCCATTGTGGTGATAAATCAGGGTGAACATAGTTTAAAGAGATCTGTGAAGCTTATTTATTGCTTTGTAAGCTTTTGTAAGGAAAATATACTCTCACCCCCAATGAAACACTTGGACAATTGACTACAGAAAACTGATTTCCATGTTTAGACTAGGACATTATGATCTGTCTGCATCCCTAGAAGGAGAGCAAAACAAAACTGTCATGTGAACACTCCCAGGTGCCAGGGAGGATGAGCGGGGAGGAAGGCAGCTTTCCAGCTGCCTTTGGAACATGCAGAACAGAAACGTGAAAAATCCCCCACTAACCACATCCTCCTAAACACTGAATTTCCAGACCTGCCTGTCTCATTGAGGCACAGAAGCACTGCTGATGTTTATTGCACACAAATATAATTACATACAGTGTAGATATGCCACTGCAGAGCTGCTTTATGATAATTTCAACGTATGAAACTTTCAAGCTTCTCCAGAATTGCCAACTCAAGCCAGAAAGTCAGTCATATTGTTCTATCAGAAACAAAACTTGCTCTGTAGCACTCTAACTGTGCCAACAACTAAAATAGTACTTTTTTTCTTTCACTAGGAGTAGTTCACTGTTCGTGTGAAGAACACAGGACTAAAGACTTAGAGCAGACTGTAACACTGATGCTTAGAGGACAGAAGGGACAGTGCTTACAGCCATTAACTAGTCCTCCAAAGAACATTTTGTCAGACTCCACCATCACATAAGAGCTACACAGAAGGCAGCAAGAGGACTGCAAATGAGAATATGATGATTTTTGGTAAGGGAATCTGATGTCTAACTTGAGGCTACAAAACTTGCTCTGGAAACTGCTCCAGAATATTACTTCACATTAAGAAGTTGCATACAATTTCATAGATGGATTTTAGCTGCTAGGAGTGATGCCAGAACAAACATGCAAACTGATCTAATAATGTTGACTATGAAAATGAGCTCTGAAGTGAGAGGCTCCAGGCTGTGTTGTGTTTGTGTCTGGATGACAAGTCGTGAGGAATCACCATTTGCTAAGAGATCACAGATTTAAGAGAGCAAAAGTTTGTCTTCTCCCTCTACCAATCCTGAAAAGCTGAACAACATGGGAAGCATATTTAAAGATGGTAATTTCTACTTACATAGAAAATCAGAAAATCAAAAAAACAAAGAAACCAAAGAAAATTAAATTTCTTAGAAAAAGGCAAATGAACAAAAAGTCCACTTCAGCCTGGAAACACTTACAGGAATGCCCATTATGCCAGGTTCACCAGTGGGCCCAGCAATTCCTGGTAACCCCATCTCTCCTTTTTCACCATCTTCTCCAACAAGTCCCTGGTCTCCAAGGTCTCCCTAAAACAAAACAAAAAACCCAAAGCTAAGTCAAGCTGCTGCTACAGAATTACTTGCCAATGAGAACAGTGAATTCTGAGTCTTTGGGTTTGCACTCTAAAACTGATGCCTGTCAAATCCAGATCAGGCTCTATGTTAGGATAAAGCCCTTCCTGTCTCACTCATATCCTCCTACAGCCACATTTTGCCTCATCCATGACCATATGAAGTTTTTCCCTATGATATCCTCTGTCATAGCATCTTCCAGAGTCCCTGGCATAGAACTCATCCAATTCAGGGAGCAGAGCAGCCTTGCGCTTGCTCTCTCCAACATTTTAGTCACCACAGAAATAAACTGTATTCACTTCTCCAGCTTGCATTTCTTTGCCAACCTATTCAATTTTGCAGCCCTTGCAGGGTAGATATGTACCTAAAAGGCCTATAATATACAGGACCACATACAATAAAATGAAGTGCACTCAGCTGAAGTCTGTTGACCTGATGAAATAGGATAAAAATGGAGATTTGGGTCCCTAAGCTAATATGACTGCTTTACATCTGCTACAAAAACTTGATATACCTTTAGACCATCTTTTCCTTGAACACCATCTTCTCCTGGAGGTCCTGGTTCACCCTTATAGAAAGGAGCAGTTGAAAACAAAGTTATTGACTAAATTTCTTGACACAGAAGTATTGCCTTGGCAGAACTCTTACTAGATTTACACAAGATTATTATTTTTTGAGTAACTTTTATGTTGCTGCTACAGTTTATTTACTTTAAATGTCACACCCCATGAATCTCCAACACAAGAAAGCATAAAAGATGATCAATATTAGAAAAATTAGGTAGTACTACGTCCATATAACACTGGAGACTTAGACAGTGGCACTGTGATTTTTTTTGGTTTCAGAATATACAACATATAATTGCAGCAACCTCAAAAATATACCTGTTCTCTCCTGAAACATCCATGTTTATGTAACTATGACACTGCTATGCTTAGTGACTTAGCTTAGGGCCACGAAAAAATCATTTACCATCAGTATCAGCACCATGGCATTTTAGAATATTTGCCATTCTCAGGTAAAGTCACTGGTAACTTGCAAATATGTGCTGCCCTCTACTAATAACACAGTATTTAGATAGACTGGTATGACTAAGTCCAGAGCACCCACTGTTGACCAGCAGCAGGAATTTCTGCTCTCTAAGGGCAGGCAGAATCATGGAATGCACATACCTGGGGATTTTGGGCAGGAGGAAAAGATTATAGCAAGGAGCTAATGGAACAAGAAAACTCAGTGGGGTAAGACTCAAGTCTGAAAGGATATATTCTATATGCTCTTTTAAAAGCATCCTCGAAAAAGTCTGCACAGAAAGAATAAGGAGGGGCACATACGCTTGGTAAAATCAAGTGCTGAAGCACCAGAAGCAAATCAGGTGCTTTTGAGAGTAGTACAGACAGACACCCTGATGAGACTATAATGTTCTCATTATTTCACCTAAACAGGGAATCCATACACAGAATTATTGCGTGCTGTCCTCTTAACAGTTGGGCTGGATGCCCTTGGATTTACCTTCAAAACACTCATCCATGTATCAGTGACAGAGAACCATGGAATCATGGAGACTGGAAAAGAGATCTAAGACCATGGAGTCCAATCTTCGACCAAAACACTTGAGACACTTAGAAATATTTCAACATTATAATCACAGAATCACATAGAATCATCAAGGTTGAAAGAGACCTTCAAGATCGCCTTGTCCAATCATCAGGCTAGAACCACCATAATCACTCCTAAAGCATATTCCCACATGCCACATCCAGATGCTTCTTGAACACTTCCAGAGATGGTGACCCCACCACCTTCTTGGGCAAGTTATTCCAATGCCTACCCACTCTTTCAGTGAAAATTTTTTTACTAATATCCAATCTGAATCTCTCCTGGTGCAACTCAAAGCCATTTCCTATCATCCTTTCATTTGAGACACGGCAGAAGAGACCAATTTGTACCTCACTACAACCTCCTTTCAGGCAGTTGTAGAGAGCAATGAACTCTCCCTTGAGCGTCCTTTTCTTCAGGTTAAACAAATCCAGCTCTCTCAGCTGCTTCTTGTAAGACTTGTGCTTCACCAGCTCTGTTGCTCTTCTCTCACGCTCCAGCACCTCGATGTTCTTCTTGAAATCAGAAGCCCAGAAATGGATACAGCACTTGCGTTGTAGCCTCACCAGTGCTGAGCACAGGAGGACAATCACTGCCCTCGTCCTGCTGGCCACACTATTTTTGATAAAGGCCAGGATGCCAATTGGCCTTCTTGGCCACCTGGGCACAGTGTTGTCTCAAATCCAGCAGGCTGTCAACCAGCACCACCAAGTCCATTTCTCCTGAACAAGCCACTCTTCCCCAATCAATACACATTTTAACTTGATACAATATTACACTTTGAAATAAAACAAAATGGTATCAGAAAATAGCTTCTTATTGAATTCATCTGACAAATCAAGATTTCTTAATTCACATTTCATTCATAACACACTTTCCTGTTTTGGAAGAATTGCATCCATTGCTTACCCTTAAACCTTGGTCGCCTGGTTCTCCAGACTTCCCAGCGGGTCCAACGTCTCCCTGGAATATCACACAGAAAACCATTGGATTTTAAAAACCTATACTCCTAATAATGACAGGGTACACAGATAATGCAGTCATCACAACAATAACAATATTACTTAATGGTTCACTTCCTGTATCACTATCTACTTGGCTAATGAATCAGATCCTTCTGTTTTGTTTTTATGAAAATTTAAACAGCACAAGAGAGAATAATTTCAACATTTACCTTTGTACCTGGTTCCCCCTGTAGGCCAGCTTCTCCTTCAGGGCCAGGAGGTCCCTGCATGGTACAAGACCTATTGTTACATATGATCACTAATAATAATTTTACAACAGCTAAATAATACAGACAAAATTGAAGCAGAAGAATGGCATATGACACCAGGAAAGAAGCATGCCTGAAAAACCAAAATAAGACAACACAGTTCTTGTTCTTTCTAGAGCCCAACAGAAGAAAGAAAGGAGTGTATAGGAGAAGTTCAGGAAATCCATTGTGGGTCAGAAAAAAACTGAAGACTCAGCAGTACACTAAGCCTGTAACTTTCATCATTCTAGCAGGCTGAGTAAGCATCTGTCTTTTGTAAATCTGACTGACAACTTCATCATTGTTCAGGCTTGGAGCCAAGTAGTCAGCCTTGGGAGAACACAGCTCTTTTTGAAGGCTCCAGCCCTTAATGAGTTAATGGCATCAGACTGCTTCTTGTAAAGTTTGCATATAAATCTTTTTTTACTAGTCAGTCAGAAGACTGTATTTTGGGCTACTGAGGGAGTGCATTTCTTTGAATAAGTCAAATCCTTCTATATTAAGTGTGCTTCTCCTTCAGGTACTTCATTACAAAGGTGGTTAATACATTCTGTCACATTTCTTTCAATGAGATATTAAAAACAAAGCAAAAAAACAGAAGCAGAAGTTCACAAGAAGGTTGTCTGCAGCTGCATTTCTTTGTCTACAATTTCCAAGGACATGATTAATGCTGTTTTACTGTCTAACTGCAAGGAAAACATTCACCTTCTGCATGCAGATGTCATGAACATATTCTTAAAGACAGTGGTCACAACACAAAAAGCTGTTTATTTTCTGAATTATTTTGGAACAGCTTAAAGTAAGAGTGTCTCAGTAGTTCATGGTATTTAATTCAGTTGCAGGCTTAGTCAGTTTTTTGAGTGTTTTTAATTGCTATATAAATGATTAAAAGCTTACCTCAAAACCTATTTCTCCAATAGGGCCAGCATCCCCTGGTCGTCCTCTTGGACCCTGGCATTAAATAAATTTTTAGACGCATCATTTAATTAACATTAAATTACATTTATAGTCCTCAATTTGTCTCTTCCCAGCTCTTCCAGTTGGCATAAAGAATTGTATTTCATTGTCTTTCCTCTTAAATCCAGTAGTGTAGCTCAGTCCCATGATGGTACACAGCACCAAAGACCTCACTGCCGGCCTTAACATACTGAAATAACAACTCTCAAATCATAGCACAGATGTCTTTTCTTTTAGATCAAAAATAAATTATTATCTGAACTAAGCTCTTCTCTTGATTAACTGAGACTTTGTTTAATTAAGCTTTGTTAGACTGTCTGGTTTGCTTTGTGGAAAAGACTACAGTCTGGTATGGAATTAACTGAAAACAACTACTATGGGCTTCACCATGGATTGATTTAGCAGCATTTGTACAGAACAGTCACTGAGGTGTAACAGACCAGTGGCTTGAGCCTTTTTGGTAACATTAGTAACTATACCATGAGCATTTTATTATAAGCCTTATATATAAAAGTATTAAATTTACTTTAATAACACACAGGGATTGTTTCCCAAAGCAGGATGTTCACATTCTCTACACATGTATTATCTGGGCTTGCAGAATAGGATTTGTGTGCTGGGGGATAGAAGTAGGCTGTAATTTGCTTACAGCTGATTCTACAGCCACTATGAGTGTATGTCAAGGCAAATCAGCCTTCTGGATGTAACCCATCTTTGAACTTTCTTGAAGTTCATCTCTACTTACCACTTTGGGACTCATCTGTGTTTAAACATATTCTAAATTCAAACCATATTGTAGATCTATTACTCTTATGCAAAAGAAAGATGCTACCACCTGTATTTATGATAGAAACCTTTTAAACACATATTTCTTTTGTTTTATTCCTCTTACAGATTATGCATATGATTTTGCTACTCCTGATGATCTTGCAGTAACAATCAGATCATTTTCTTCCCTTGTAACAGTAATGTAAATAGCATATTACTTCCAGAATTTCAGCTGATGCATACGTTTGACCTTATAGCTTCATTTAAGGATGAACAAGTAAAACTGCAGTTAACCTCCCAATGAGAATTCCCTTGGTTCTAAAGTAAGTCTGTTGATTTTCATTTCCAGCAACTCCGTGGAATTCCATTGGGCAAGTGTCAAAAAGCTCAAGGTTGATTCACAGATCAAGCATTTCTTCACATTACCATGGAAAAAAGGCTGCTGGACCGCTAAATTATCTCTCCCCCAAGATCTTCAGAAGCCAAAAATTTACAGCAGTATAGTGACTCCCTTTAACAATTAATGTCAGGTAATTTGTGAAGAATTTCACTGAAATGTCTGACAAGCAGATAAATATCAGGTGTAATTTAGATCAAGTCCATTAATACAAATAGTTCTAACTGCTTACATTTCTCTGCTCCTCCACCAACAATTAGGGTTTTTCTGCTCTATGCAGACCTAGTGTAAGGGCCAGAGAAACTCTTTCACGTAACGACCAGCTGACAGAACACGAAATCAAACTGCTTGGTTAGGTGAAATAGCTGAAATAAGAGCCACACATTTTGTTTCACAACATCTTCTTTCATTTCATCACTTCTTACCAGCTCCACAGACAATTTTCTGAAGACATTTTACTCTTTCAGCACTTGATAGAAAAGGTATCCTGTTCATAGGATAAATTTTTCTTACTTTTGACACTGAATATGTAGTTTCTATGATGATGAGCACAACAGAATTATAGGCTGCTCAAGAGCAGACCACTTTAGATAAGGTAGATGGTCATTCTAGAGACATGAAATTCAGACTTGATCAGAAAACGTCAGGAATTTGACACAAAAACCTGCCATTGTCAGGCTCTCAGATGTTGCAACATGAAGATATAAGATACAATAAATGAATCCAATAATAACAACTAGAAAATACACTTTCTGTGAAACGTTTTGCCACTCCTATAAGTTGGCAGCTCAAGTTAAACAGGCAATCGTATGCTATAAAAAATTCACCAAAATAATTGATGGAGTTTTCTAGCCCCCTAAAATGTGCAATGACCTTCTGTAAGGATGTCAGCCTATGGATCAGTAGAAATAATATTAGACAAAAATAATAAATACTAAAAAGAATATAATTTATATTAACAGTTCACTTTCAAGTTTTAAGCTATGTTCCATTTATTGTGCAAAACTGCTTTCCCCCAAGCAAAGAAAACACAGTTTTTTGTCAACTGTTATATTTCTGCAACATAAAACAGCAGTCTTCTCCCAAGTCCCACAAGGACAGCACACATTCTTTCACTGTATTTGTAAAATCTGATTTACCCCCAGAAATGGTGATGTGACACTATTCCTGTCATGGCTATATCTTGTAGCACATTACATGTATTTGCTGCAGAATCTGCATGATCTTCAGTAGCAATATTAACCACATGAAAGTGAATGTGGCTTTGACACAGTAACAAGAATCAATTCAGCAGAGGAATGTCTGAGGTTTATTATAGTAGTCTCCTTTTTCTTCAAAGTTTAACCTGCCAAATAGACAAGGTTCCCTAGTTTCTGAATAACTAACCCAGTACTTGCCTAAAAAAATATCACTGATATCTGTACTGGCACATACACCTACATAATACATAACAAGTATGTCTACCTCAGTGTGGTGTAAGGCCACAAAACACTGTGGGCCAGATTCTGTCATGCTCTCTTATGTTGTGGTCTCCTTACTACAGTGCTCCCCAACATGATGAAAGGTTCTTCTCATGAGCACATTATGCTAAGCAAGGGAGGCAGACTCCAACTCCAGTTTTGGAACAATCGCCCCACAATTCCTTCCTAACCACAGCTGGCAATACTGAATCTTGGTAAAAGGGAGCTTGAATTGCCAGGGAATTCATGTAATACATGGAAAAACTTTTAAGCAGACATAAGGATCAACTTACTGGCTCTCCCATTGGTCCCCCATCTCCTGTGGTTCCAGGAGGCCCAAGCAAACCCTGGAAGATNCAAGCTGTTTCATATTACACGAACAGCCATTTCCTCTTTTATTTCTGCTCACACAATAACTTATACAGAAACATCCAAGAAATATACGCAGCCTTTTCTTCTGACACATCACTACCTCCTGTGGCAGGTGAGGAAGCTGTGAATAAATCCTTCCTCATTTCCTTTTACATACAAATGGATCTTAGCTGACCTAACATTTACCAGTTTCTTATCATTCCCCTTAGAACCACGTGCTGCCTGTGTGTATGAATTGTCCTACAAGCCGTATTTGAGACAATCTAAGATTCACAGCCCAATTTTCTCTCTGCTCAGCCCTTCTCATAGCATTTGTCTCTCTCTCTTCACAAAACTGTAGCTGAAGGAGTACTAGAGCAGTACCTTGTACTAGAGCAGTATTTTGAACCAAATGTACTATTCCACAGCTTTTCAACCAAATGAGGTTTTGCTTTGTTCATTTCTGTATTTATAAATAAAATTTCCAGTTGACAAAGAGGAAATGAAAACCCCTTGTGTCAAAGGTGAGAGGCAGCAAACTCCTAAAGCTGAGCAGAAAAGGCAAGAGAAGTATTGTGAAAACCAACATTTTCAGCCTCAACTGCAGCACAAAATCACCATTCCTGCTTTGTTTCTGTTTTCCTGTTTCCTTCTTTGCTGAAAATCCAGTACAATTTGGACTGACTGGTAACCTGCTTTGCATAAAAGAAAGCCTCAAATAGAACGCATTAGAATTCCACTGAAAGAAGCTCTAAAAGGAGGAATTTTCTCCTGTACATGTGATATACATTTCACATGTTTCTACATTTAATTCTACATTGATAACACACACCTTCCCTAAAATTAAAGAATTATTTATGTCATAAAGACGTTCATCTTTATATCTACAATAAAGCTAAAAAAACCAACCAAAGAAAGAAAGAAACTTGTAAGAACCCCACAATTAATCACATTGGCTATTTCTTCTGCTGCAACTTGCTATCATATTGTACTTGGTGGATCGCCATCCATGAACACTAGTCTTGTAGTAGACTACATCATGTCACACTTGCTCTCACTTCTGGCCCTGATTCTTCTTCGCATGAACAAATGCAATCTGCACCGTTAGAGTTTTCCATGTGCTCTGAAGTAAATAAACACCTGAGTGACAAACAGTATGAAATTTTGTGGGTGTTTCTTTTTGGTAGAAGTACTCAATTTCATACTTACAAGTGCACCCTGATCTCCCCTTTCTCCTGGATTTCCAGCTTTACCCTGGTCAAAGAGAAATATCAAAAGATAATGCCGGTTTCAGGTAATTTACAAAGAGTTCAGAAATTTGTAATAGTGTGTTAAAGCTTACTACAAAGATCAGCTCTGATACTTACAATGAGTCCAGGAACTCCCTTCTTTCCCGGATCACCTCTTTCTCCCTGGTAAATAACCAACAGTGTGTGAATTCTATGTGCATTTGCTAGATAAACTACAGACAGTTGCTGTCACTTTAAATGCTGCTTAACTACAGAAGGTGCAGATCCAGGCTGAGATGGGCTCATATCGTAATAATGAAGTACCCAGAAAATGCAGAAATTTGCAGATCTCCAGATTAAATGGTACTCCATTTAATGGCTTCTGCTATGCTGGGATGGGTTTTTGTTTGTTTTCTTTTATCTGTTATGTTCTACCTCAGTGTTTTGTACAGTACTGAGTAAAGCAAGCACTCACCTTCATGCCTTCTGTTCCCAGTTCTCCCGGACGACCATCTAGACCTCTTGGCCCCTGAATATTGAACAAGGGATTTGGAATACTGCTTATGTATTATTTTTGGTTATCATCAAGGAGATGGGGAAACATTTTAATAGCATGAAAACCTATTTTCATTGTACATTAAGTGTGAAATAAAGCCTTAAAGGATAAAATAAGTTTCTGGTTTGTTGAATTATGAATTAGAGTAGAAAGAGTTTTTGGAAACTGTGTAAACAAAATGTTCAGGGTCTCTGTTGGAGTCAGTTTGCAGATCAATATTTTCTGCTCTCTTTGTCATCCACTTTGTATGCATGCAACAGACATTGAGAAGAATTTAGATGAGCACTGTTCATATGAACTGCTTGCTTTTCAGTATAAGTTGCACATAGAAAAATACATCTTGCTAGTAAGACTCTAAAACCAGCAATTAAAATTCTTCCATTAGTAAACCAGTCTGAGGCAACATTCAAGGCAACTTATAATTGTGAACCACTCTATTGTTAGAGTAAAATGCCTTTTGTAAATGGATATTTTAAAACCCATAGATGAACAAAGGTAACCTGTTACATTATTGTAGCACAATACAGCAAACTTATCACTAAAACTAAATCTGTATCAGTTATCTTACAAGCAAGCAAAAAATCCTTAAATAGGCCATAAGCAAAATAAAAAAGAATATTTTGACCATGCTGATTTAGGAGGCTATTTCCATAATTCTAAAAAAACCCAGGACTGTTTAGCTATGGAACATTAAATTAAAACCAGTTAATAACAATTTGAAACCAATGACCACTTCAAAAGAAGAGCTAGATAAATATCAAGGCAGACCCAAGCTCTTTACAGCAGTATATAGTGGGAGAATGAGACATAACAGCTTTCCTGGTGGGATGCGGGATCGGAGGGAACTAGTACACTACTGTGGCAGTGCCTAGAGGAAAATGATCTACATTTTTATGGTGCATTTCTGAGCTGTAGAGAACCTTACATCTTGGGTCATGGTTTATAGCGAAGGGCATGTAAACATGACTGATGTTCAGAGAGTTGTAATATTGTTCTAATGCATAATAATAGAGACTTGCAAAATTACTGTTGGAAGCACATCTGATTTAGATAAATTTCTCTGCAAAAATATTTGTGACTTCCCTATCTCTCTCGAATATCATGAGAAAAAAACATACCAGAATGTTGTTGTCTCTGACATGGATTTACTGATACTCTGTCAAAACATACAGTGAGCACCCATTCACTTCTCTATGGAGCAAAAGTGAAAATGGCTGACTGGTAACTCAAAGACAGCGTGTATCCAGAACCATTTAGGCTTTATTCCTAAAAGGAAATCTCTCAAGAATAGGCCCTTCCTGTGAGCTGATATATAATTACAATCCCTGGCTGAGCCAGCAATATCCCACGAGAACTCATCTGTCAGCATTTCAGCACTGCTACTTCGGGCCAGCACAGAGGAACACAAACCATAGGAAAAGGAAGAAGAGCAGGCAGGGAAAACTGTTTGAATACTTTTGATACCTCTGTAGTTTGGGACACGGCTCCTGTGAGGCAATCCTTGGGTTAGTCAGGCCACCTTTCTTGTTTAGGGCTTGAGGAAAGAGGCTACAGAAGATGACACTGACCTGCTGCATGGCACTCAAAGAGAAAGCTCCCAAACCAAAGAACACTGAAGTCTGTGGAAAAACCCTAGTGCCTTCAGTGTGCTCAGAAATCAGAAACAACATGCTAATGGTGTTTTCAAAGTTGATGGAGGCCTTTATAAAAAACATTTAGATTGGGACTCATGTTAAGGTTATGTAATTGTGTAATCCAATTATTGAATTACCATACAGTATATTTTAAAAGAAAACAAAACGTCTTGATCAAATTAATGTCAGGTTACTGCTCTGCACTTTCTCTACAACTGCTATCTATAACATACATAAAAGGGGTTGTGATGAAAATGTATGAAGATTAAGCAGTTTTAATGTCCCCTGACCGGAAATGTCTCAAAAAACAGGAGGAGAAGGAACAAGAGAAAACTCTGAGATGGAGTGAGGACAGGACATTAAGCTGGGGGCAGGGTGGTAGAAGGGGAAAGGAGGTCACAGAAGAGCTGTGGAGGAATCACCTGGGGCAATACAGGAAGAGGCAAACAGAGTGTTAAGTAGAGCAGTTGCAGGGTTTAGTGTTTCTCAGCCTTTTTAGATAAGCACATTTCTCTTTGTGTATCCTCCATAGGGCTCATCGACAGATCCTATCTCAAGATTAAATATTCAAGGAAGAAAAAGGACAAGTTTTCATTTTACAGATTTGTGTAATAAAGAAATTTCTGTTATTTAAATTAGATTGCAACAGGGCTGGGGAGTAAGGTTGCCAAATGACTGTTATTTTTATTTTGGTATGGGTTCAGCTTTGCTTCTGAAATGGAACATTTTGCATTGAAAACTTCAGAATGATAAACTATGAAAAAGTTCATATAAGGTGGTAAAAAGCATCAATTAATTCGTTTTATTCCTTCTCGTCTCCTAAATACTATGCAGCTACTTCTCTTTCCTGGTGCTTGACATGGAAGAATATTAGAAAATGGCATCAATTTAGTCTCACTTCCTTAGAACAATTAAGATAGATAAACATATTCAGCTATTGATGTGCCACTAAGCTCACTGGACACTTGTTTCACATAACCCTGAAGCACACAAAGTTTTCTAGGTTCCACATTCCCTGCTGTGAGAAGCATAAAAACTAAGGACTGATGTCCTTGGGTAATTGACGTTCTTTCTGCCAGTGCAGACTGATGTAGAGACAATGCTTATTGGCTGCAAGAGACATAAATTGCTGTTGCCTGACCCCAGATTTATGGCCAATTACTGGTTTTTCAAAACTAAACTTCATGAGTTGAATTCCAGGAAAGTAAGAGCAGAAAAATTATTGCTTTTCAACTTTAAAACAGCAAACACCAACCTGAAGAATACTAACTGCTAAGAATTTTAGCATCCTTTGGGAATTTTACTTAGGTCTCACTCATGAAATTATTCTAATGACATAGTATCTCTTCCTTTCAAACTAAAAGTTGCAATTGTATTAGCCTGGGATCATGGTGTAAACTAAAAGCAGAACCAGTCTTTGACATCGTGGTTTAGTTCAGACATTATCAAATAAGAACAATAAAAAATGATGCAACAATGACTTAATGACTGCTTACACTGCCAGTCTTCCAGACTAATGTATTTCTTCCTCCTGGCCATGGAGAGAAATCCCTTCTCTTACATAGATATTCCCACTCCCAGAGCGTCATTCTGCCACTGAAATATCTACAAAGTGGTGTTCTCCCCCTGTGTTTTCATGAGATTTAACACTGAAAAATAAAGTCTGGGTCACAAAAGGACCCAACATAATCACAATTCCAGCTAAGTGCATCGAGTCTCAAGCATGAGCTGAGGAAGCTCTGTGCTAGTACTATACTCAGTAGCATAGTCCCTCAAATTCCTGGAGAGAGAGAGACTCCATAGACTCCTAGACAGCCTGCCATCAGCTGGCCAGAACCTCTGGGTGTACAAGAGAGTGAACAGCTGGAGACTCTCAGACAGAAGTAAGGCTGCTGGGTAATCTCGGATGTAAACTCATTGCTGAGAGGGCCAGAACTTATGAAGTGAAGGAATTCTACTCTGTGACAGCACAGAAGTAGAGGGTTAGTGTGTCTAAGACTTCCCACTGATTCCAGCTGTGAAGACAGGATATGTTCTTGTTTCTATACACAATGAAGGGGAATTTCCATATGCTTCCATTTAACTTCTGTATGCAACTGTGGTATGCATTTTTCCATGTCCTGCCACTCAGAGCTCAGGGTTCTGACATTTCTGTTTCTGAATCCAGTGTTTTGTACATGGAAATACAAGTATCTTCTATCTGATTTCAATACAAATTGATTGAGTCCAGAGGACAGAATTCAAAGGAAGCAACTGTACATGGGTTATCTATCAGATTCATATTTGCAACATGCTGCTCTCTGCTCCAAGTAACACAAAAGAGCAATATTACTCACCCTTCTTCCCTTGGGTCCCTGTGGCCCAGATGGTCCTCGTGGCCCTGAAGGTCCCTACATATCAAACAAGCTTATAATTCATTGTCTTCTAAACACAGATTTCTGAAAATTACAAGGTTCATGCACCTTAAGCAACAATCAGTGCAACAAATGCGAATCAATCACTTTCACTCCCAGTTCAAATTCAATTAATTGTAATAGTACAATTTATCTAGAACAATCTAAGAGACTCTATGTAACTTTGTTCTGATTAAAAATCATGATGTGACTGCTGATTAAATTACTTGTCATTCCAAAATTTCTAAAGGGTACTTGTATTTCAGCAACATGTTAAAAAACATGAAAATTGAAAGGTTCACTTTTTATCTGTACTAAAGACCCATAACAAATTATAACAATTATACACATAAAATCTGAATATAATTCTTTTGATTAACAATGAAACTAAACACAAAATGAATATATTTAAATTATATTAGGCATAAATAAATGAAAACATGTTATGCAATTATTAACCATCCTTAATTCTAATTCCTCTACTTGTGTGAACTGAGTGACTTTTAAATGGATCACTTTTCCTGTCTCTCATGGATCATCCTGATAAAGAACAGGTGAGCAGACTGTGTCTGGATGGGTATATTTTTGTGGCAGTTTTATACACTGCAGGAGAGATTAGAAACCATTCTTAGCTTCAGCAGAGAAAAAGGACAATTTGAAAAAGAGACATTTTATGTCAAACCAAAGCACCACTCTATACGTACCGGTAATCCCTCTGGCCCCACAGGTCCAAGGCCTCCTGGAGGTCCTGGATAGCCCTAGAATTAAAATAAACATGGAAAAGACAGAACATTTTAACCATAATTGTTACTATAACAATAATAAATCCAGTTATTTACCTGAAATACTGGTGCTAAGTTAGTAACATATTTAATCTTGCAAAATTTATTCCCAAAATTTTGTTTAAAAACTAGATAATTATGTGGATATATCCCAATAATCATTAAATCAACCTAAGAAGTTTTCCCACACACAAGCACTAGCTGGCAAGGATGTACTGAAACCAAAGATGCTGAGTTCTAAATGAATTTCAAAATCATCTCATGAAGGCTGTGACAGTGGTAACAGAAAGTGGACACATCCTGGTGTGGGCGAAACTGTCCAAGGTCAAATGCCAAGAACAATTCTTGTCCAAGGACTACGATGACTTACTACTGGGAAAGGTTCTCACTGCTATGACTTAAGTGGATTTACATATGCCAATAAGCATTAAAAACAGTTGAAAAAAGTAGTTGATAAGACTGGATACTATATTAATAAATCGTCATTTATTAATCTCCCTAATAAGATTTTGTTTCATGAATCAAAAGCAGCTGGTTGAAAGTAAATCTAGATTAGAGAGATTTAATGAAAGACACAATGTTTCAAAAATCATTGCCTCTTCATGGATCCTTAAAGTGGTCTGCAGCCTGAGGGTACTTGATCCCTTCCTTGCCAGCGGATGCCCAAAGAGTAATTACTGTAAATATCCTATAATATCAATTTCTGTGGCAAGAACATCACCCATTGCACCATGCTTAGGCCCACGTCTGCAGTTTCCGAGTAAGGCCACTGAGATTTCACCCCTCACCGGTGTCAGATGGCACAGGGCACAGCACACAGTACTTTGCATATAAACTCCCTGTCATCTAGTTGCAGTGAAATCTTTAAGTGCTCTCCATACATTCTGGAGCCCTCACAGTGCTTGCAAGCAAATATATAACCAAGCCCTAAGTACCTTTTCTTGAGAACTTCAACATGAATGTAACAATAGGCACATGTGTAGAGTCGTTCACTTCTGTACCCCAACACACTAACAGGACACATGGCTATGCAATGATGCATGAAGTGCTGCACACTGATTTAGGACAAGTGGTGTTGCCAGGAAGCCATTCCTCCCACAAGAATGGCACCCAGGAGCTGTTTGGGCACTGCTGGGCAGTAGAATTAGAGGTGATGCTAATTCTAGTAGATGTTTATCTACTAGAATAACCTAGGTTATCCCCAGTCTACACAGGAGATAGTTATTTTACTTTCCCTCTTTTTAAGTTATCATGTAAGGCTGCTTAGAGTCATTTTTCAAAAATGCAGTTTCATGGAGCAGATCACTTTGCAGTATGACAGCCACACAGGGGATAAACCTCTTAAATGAAGCTTTGTAAGAACTACACATCATCAATACTACTCCTTCCCATAAGGCTTGCACTGTCAGAAGTGCAAGAATTTATTACTGTTTTGAAGTGTAAAGTATCTTTATAAGTAACATAATAATTGATTCTACACTACCTGTAACTTACCATCACACCTTTTTCTCCAAGAGGACCTACTGGGCCAGGACTGCCTCTCTCTCCCTTTAAAACAAAATAAAAACAAAAAAAACCCCAGTGAACAAGATGGGAAAAGAGCATTCAATGTCCACTGAGCATAACTGGCAGTGATTAACAGTATTGGTTCAGGGACTGCCCTTCAGAAACAGTGCAAAGACCTTTTTTAACTTTTCCTTTGAATTTCTGCACTCCTCCTTCCTACAAACCCATCCATAAAGATGATAAAATTGAGTTTCTCTGTCTTCCCCTTCCCTAGAAGGCTGAGGAGATTTGGTACATTAGTCTATGAGAACTGCTGCTAGCAGATCCATTTTCTCTCTGGTGGTTGCCATCATATTTATAGTTATGTTCCTTAACCCATAAAACTCAGGATAGCAAAGAAAAAAAGGAAATTTTGTTCCTCTCTCTCCTTTTTTCAGTATGTGTTAGGAAAGCACAGATCTAAAAGCAAGGCCAGCACTTCAGCAGCTGCAGGAGCAATTGGAATTGAGGAGGTAAGAAGGATCTCTTTCTTGTCTTACAATACATTTTCATCTTCTAGTCCTGTAACATTCAGTGTAAATACCAGACTTAGCAGTAGATTATCCTCAAAAGATTACACTTTTATTGCATATAGTACACATGACAGTGAAAACACTGGATTTTATGTTGCTTACTGTAATTATGTAGGAAGTATGTTTGTCTTTTAAATCCATGTAGTACGTTTACCTTGTACTATTTAATCCATAAAAGTGGAAAACAATCAATTCTACAGAAACAGCATGTCAGTGACGACTATTATTGCACCATGAAGAAGCTTCCTTCCATTTGGTGATGACAAATTAATTAGTCTTTTGCTGCCTTTCCCCTCCTAGCTAAACTAGCAGCAGTATCACAAGGTAATCTTTGTTGAGCCAAGTGTAATTATAAAGAACAAGAATCCTTTGACGTGGAATTCTAAGATGATATTATGATTAAAACCATATGAGACTTGTCTAAATTTTAGTTTTAACAAGCAGTGCTTTCCACTGATGTATTTCCTTTCACAGATTATATAAATTATAATCAGATTTTCATGAAAATTCTAATATTAAGACTTTTTGAATAAAGTATCTAAATAGCAGACATCAGTCTAGGTAAAATAATTCAGACCTACAGGGAAGAAATACAAATGGTGCTGGATTGTTCTGACAAACAATTATGTTTTTTTTCATAATTGAAGCTGACATGCAGTCCAGTAATAGTTTCCTGTTTTTCAGTTTTAAAATATTTCACCTAAATAAAACCATGTTAAACATACTTAAGCTAGCATAGTTCTAGTCTGCCAAACTTTGCCTTCATAGACACAACCGTTACTGCACTGTCTTGTCTTTTTTACCCAGTTAAGGCACACAGCCAAGTTTTACCTTTCTACTTTTGTCTTCATTATGTAGCAGTGCAAAACCAGCAACTACTGTATAAAACAAGTAAAATTTGTGCCATTTTCTCTGAATCAATAGCAGTGAAGAGTAAGTATCAAATCGATATGAAATTATCAGATCTAAATTAACGGTGAAGTAAAACCAAGCATAATGGACACATACCTCAAATAACAGCATTTGGATTACCATTTATTACATCCCTGTGTTCTGAAATAGCTACAGGAATATTAGCTCTAACCATGCTCAGTAAATGATCTCTCACCACTATTTTATCACCCCAATGGTTTTCAAAGCTGATTTTTGCTGCTGAGTAGTCAGATACATTATTCTACCTTTTCACCAAGGCTTCCAGATGGCCCAGCTTCTCCAGGTAAGCCAGCTGATCCCTGTTCAAAAAGAAAGCATACTGTTAAAAGCACAATGACTATACTAGTTCATGGCTGGCAGCTCTCCAGCAACAAAGCATGGCACATTTCTTCATCCCAGAGAACTCTTGTTCCATCTGTGTAAGCACACCTGTGGGAAAGTGAGGGCTGCCCAAGTTAGCCTGGCATACAGTCCAAGCAGAAGGGTCACTGCATCCAGATACTGCAGCCATTACCAACAGTAAATGGCTACTGCTAGCAAAGAAGTTACATTAATTTAATCACAATACTATGCTACCCATCTAAAATCTGCCACTGAGCTGAGTCTTGCACTGCTAGCATCTTTACAAACATACAATTAAAGGTGATAATCACTCTGCTAGAGCTTCAGTCTGACCACAAATCTCCAGGGGAATAAATTTGGTGGCACAAAGTAAAATCCAAACAAAACAAAAACAATATTGGCTCCGGTGTTGTCAGAATTCTCCCTTCAAGAGTTGTAGCCCCAAATGCCTTTGAAGCCAGACAGAGCCCTTCAGTCATTCAAAATTGAAATAATTCTCTCCTGAGGCTCTCCCACAAATTTCCAATGGATAGAACAAGTACCACTCTATGAAGTGGAAAACATGAGAACAAGTACTTCTAAAAAGCTTATTCCCAGTGCTTGCAATACCCAATTTATTATGAAACCTAAAAGGAAAAGAAATTATAGTTCAAGGTCCCAGGCAAAAAAAGTACGACACATTGAGCTTGAAATAAAAGCACTAAATTCCAAGAGTACATTGCATGATTGCCCCTGAAACATGGTACAAATGTGTAAGCTCCTAATAATTACAAAATACACAATGGCACTGCATCTAAAACACTTTAAAAATACTGGGGAAAAAAAAATCAATTCACACACTGGCATTGCTACCTCTGTGTGAGTAGGAACAAACCAGTTTAAGTAGCACTACACTGGCACTTGAGGTTTTTATTATTATTATTATTATTATTATTTATTTAAAAAAAAAAGCATTACTTAAAAAAAATTGTAGGTTTTACCTGTATAATTTGAATACAGTTCAGTCTCAAGTACTTTAGAAAAACAGGTGTAAAGACATTAAGTTTTATGATTGCTTGTTTTGTTGGACTGTTAGCTGCTTTGGAAATCCCATAGTTAAAGATATTACAATAAGCCATTGATATGGCTGCCTTGGAGGGTGACAATACTGGCAGAAATTACTTTTTGAAAGGAACTAAAGAGATAAACAGGCAACTCTATGGTTGCTGGACTGATACATTATGTGTGGGAACCTGTGTATTATATGTCACAACTTGACTTGGCAGCAGTCACAGATTGGTTCTGGTGATAATGGCACTAAGGCCACGGCCCAGACGTCACTGGCAGGAATGAGGGACTTTCATGATGACCTCTGAGAACAAGAGCTTCCACAGCCAACAGTGGGGCTCAGTACCAGGCAGAAATGTGTGAGACAAAGAATTACCCTGTAATCTTGCTTATCAAGATAAGAGATATGAAGGTACAGTTTCAAAATGTTAAAGACCAATCACTTGAATTCTCTTATTCCAGAAAGGACAGAGGACATAATCAGAGCCAAGATGAAACTCAAACCTATTCTCTTTCCACAGAGACACTCATGATCTCCCAGGCAATGCCACACTGTTCACAGGACTGAAGATGCTGATCAGAAAGATGGGGAGCTGTGGCTTGCACCAGCAGTGAACCACTTACCATCTAGCCTCTGACCTGCTTTCAGTTCAAAAGGACTGTCTTCCTGACTTGGTTGCTCCAGGCTGAAAGAGCAGGAATGACTAGGAAGCAGTGAAGTGAAGGTGCTGTTGTATCACCTAGCACATTAGAGCTAGCCTACAACACTCTCCAGAGTGAGCACAAGAGTTTGCTACCAAATAGGAAGTTTCCTATACACTGCCTATTCCTCAAAAGAACGTAGTTAAAAGCAAAGAAAATTCACATAAAATAAACCACAAAGAAGGCAGATTTTCATACATACAAATGATGAAAAAGAAACTTGTTCAGTGAAAGTGCAAATAGCAAAACATCTTGTTCCATCAACATATTAGCCATAAAGTGATGTTTTCCCCTACAGACTTACTCCAAGGTCATGTGGCTCTTTAAATCCCAGATCTGGATTGACTTATTACAAAGACCAGCCACTAGGACTACATTGTGATTTCAACTCTCCCTCCTTCTAATGTAAGAGAATAAATACAGCCCAAAGCAGATTTGTTGAATCAGTGTCTTCCAGCATCCCTTCAATCCTCTGGGGAGCAGAGGTGGACTCCAAACATAAAATTGAAAGTATTAGAAAACAGAAAACTGAGGCAGAAAACACTGAAGCACCTTATTAAAAAAACAGTCATCAAAACATTTACAAGGATTTGTGTAAAAGTATCTAGTGACAATAACAGCATTTTAGAAGCCTTCTTGACAGGAGTATTTTGTGGAAAATGAATCAAAGACCAGATCTCACAACTAACACATGCCTGAGAAAGACAAAAACGTCTTGCCAGGGTATATGCTCCATGTTAGAAACTGGACTGTAGCTGAATAATTGAAAACACATTGTACACTTAATGCAAACCAAAGTATGGAGTAATCCACTGAAAAACCTGGTAGTGAGAAATGAATATTCAGCTGGTTCCAAACATTCCTGTGGAAGCAGTTACCTGCCAGGCTGTACGTTCACATGCTCTTCTGTGATAACTGAAAATTCTCCAATCCAATGTTACTTCATTTACTGTTTAGCATTTTCAACATTTTTATTCAACATTTATTTAATGAGATGACATAGGTAAATTGAAAATATTATCTTGCCACACTAGCATTTTTCTATTATTTTGCTATTTCCAATCTATTTTCAATAAATTTGTCCTGAATCACTTCACTTCAAACCCAGCATTTAGCAATATCATAATTTCTGTCTGCTCATTAAGATTCACACTTAAGCATTTCTTTAAGAGTCCATTTGCCTTATACTTCAAGAAGGAATTTATACATTTTGGCACAGTACTCAAAAAAATTAAAACGAGGCAACATTTAGGTTTGATTTAAACAGATCAAAATCTACTTGAGGATTCTTGAAGATTCAAGCCAACTAGGTACATTAAAAAGACAAGGTTGATGGACAAGAGGAGGAAGACTGGATGCTCCAACAATCAGCTTCTATTGTTTCATACTCAGCTCATAGAGAGAAAAAATACCTCTACAACTCACAAAATGACAAAAAATGAAGTTATAAGACTGAACCAAACCTCTGCTTTCCTAGCCAGACTTAATGGCATTAACAAATACATTTCAAATCAATCCATCTGGGCCCAGGTATCATAGCCACGAACACTGGATCTGTTTATGCATGTCTCTAACAGATGTGACGCAGATCAGGCCTGCACAACAAGGAAGAGGAAAGGATAGTGCAGGTTTTACACTGGATGCCATTTGAAAACAGAAGAGTGAAGCAAAACCCACTGGTATCTGGGCTTCAGAGTAACTGCAGGAGAACAAAAGGCAGCTGATCTGTGAGAAAGGAGGGGTCATGGATACTTGACACTCTCCATGGAATCAAACTCCCTATGAGTCATGGATTTTTCAGTGAACTTGAATAAAATCAGTGCTTTCAACTGACTATTTCTGATCTGATCAAATATAGTATATT
The DNA here is from genome assembly GCA_013399695.1 of Formicarius rufipectus. Classification (NCBI taxonomy): domain Eukaryota; kingdom Metazoa; phylum Chordata; class Aves; order Passeriformes; family Formicariidae; genus Formicarius; species Formicarius rufipectus. Next base: position 1,466,613 of record VXAU01000663.1, read on the forward strand.
GTTGAACCACTAACAGGCTTTTAAAACCAACTTCTTTCAACAGAGTCTTTGTGCAGAACACTTACTACTGTATGTAAGAGCTGAATGGAGCAGCTGTTAACATTCTGCACTTACAGGTAAGAGTAATATGAAGTTTTGATGAAAGTTCTGTCTCCAGATCATTGGGAGAGATGAAAAAAACTAACCCAGAAAGAAACTATGAAAATTGTCCTGCAAATGGTACCTCATTACAGTCTAGTCTTATCAAGGTGTGGTTTGTATCTTTTTTTTTTTTTTTTAATTAGTGAAGTGTATTAAAAATTTTTTCATCTTCAGGAACACTATAGAACTTGATAAATTTTGGAGGATATATTTTCTCATTGAAAGGTGAAAATCTAATAATCTGGGTTATCCAAAAGGTCAAAGAACATAAACTCATGCCAGATTACTTACAATTTACTGTCAGTTCAATTACTGAATTAGTTGCTTTTAAATCCTTTAGTGACTAACAGTACATTTGATCTCTAACGACACTTGAATTGGAATGCCGAACTTCAAGAGTAGATTAGAAAATGGCCCCATGTTAGACCTTGGCATCTGAGTAGCTCTTGGCAGACAGCTGTGCAAACTGGTGTATGTGTGCCACACAGTGATACTGGCTTTTGGTTGTGTGGTCTTCTATTATTATTTAAGCTCTAAACTTCAGAAACTATTTCCCACCTCATAACCACAGTACTAGAAGTGTTATGAAGTGACCATGAGATCTGTAGCTGTGTTACCCGGGATCATGCTGGAAAGCATTCTATTTAAAAGGCAGATGCTATTTTCTTCTTTTTGACACTGAGAACTGCCCATCTGTTTTCTTGGTGTTTTCTGTCTGTTGAGAAAGTTACTCAAGCAGAGGTGATAATCCGAGTGAAAATCTACAACTTGCTACTGGCAGTGAAAGTGGTGAATAAAAGAGACAGACCATATTTGTACCTTTTGCTGATATTTCACTCAATTCTTTAAAGAAATCAAAAATTCAGCTACCTGAAGCAGCAGTTTAAAGAAAGAAAGGAAATGGGTTAAATTTTGCTTTCAGTAACACCAGCATAAAGTAGGGTTATTCTGTTTGACAGCACTATGCAGAGGAATGCTTGTATTTAAAAGAAACTATCTGACGAAGTGGCAGCAGGACATGCTCACTGGTAAAATCTTGGAAGTTAAACTCCAGCTGCCATGTGCAGGTATATTCCTCTAGCTGAAACCAGCTGATGAAGAGCACTATGAGTAAAAAGTCCTTCAAGAAAAATAAGCAACAGCTTGATAAAGCTAACCTCCAGATATTGTAACCTCTTTCCCCACTCTTCTCAAGAGAAAAATTGGCAGGAATGATAACATATCGGGTCATCTGGGGTAAAAACAAGAAGTACAACACGGAAGTATCATTATTACCATTCATCATTAAGTCCCTCATAGAACTTACACTAATCTCTATCCAGCTGGTTTCTGAAAGCAGCTAAAATAGTTCCTTCTTTGGAAGCCCTTGGCAATGCCCCATGCATTCACCAGTCTTTAAAAAAAAGGCTTCCTTCAATTGCCTTATCTTTTGGCCTGTATTCCCAAATCCCAGACTTTTCATGATAATTCAAAGAAACCCTTCAGTTGAGCATCCTGGAAACATCAGTTAAAACTCACTTAATCTTTTCTTCAAGCAAAAGGAATTGCAGTTTCTATTATCCCTGAATTATGCATCCCTGGTGCCTAATACAGCTAATTTTTACCTCTCCAGGAGACGTGGTAATTGCTTTATGGCAATTCTTCTCAAAAGCTACTCAGCTCCAAGACACACGGTCTGACTGCAGCACTTTCTTGCTCACAGACTCTCACAGACTGACCACTTGCAGCCTGCTGTGGAGCTGCCATTGGCAGCCTTAAAAATCACTATTTTTAGTTTGCTAGACAGCAATTTTTTTATATATTTTTTTTTCAAGGAGAAGCACTTTTCATTTCAGCTTGGTTTCCTTCTGTTGTTTTAAAACTATTTTCAACCAGGCAATCTTGCTGACCTGTAATTTTTGAAAATTGTTTTTCCAGGATTTGTGTTAATGAACTTCTTATTTCAGTTTGATCCTTTGACACCAGTTGCATATGGTGAAGCTGAGAGTTCTACCCATGTACTCTGTCTCCTGTGTATGTGTCTGTGATTTCTAATTCAGAAGTTTATGGGCCACAAGCTGAATTTCTGTAATGATGGAAGCAAGGAGAAATGGGAATTAATTTGCACTTAGTTATTGAGAGCACTGCAGTCTGGGTAAACACTAACATTATCAAACACTAAAACAACCCTGGGAAACAACTGTTTCAAGTTCAGATGAGTTAAATTTTGTGTCATAAAAGCCAAGCAATTAATCATTTTCTTAAATAAACCTGACATTTTAACAGACAGATAATGTGTATGAGATGCCTGAAGTTTGGTTTTTTTTCAAGTATTTGGTATCCATCACCGGACAGCATCTGATCTAAGCATACAAAATCCAGTTCCACATGTCAGCAAAGTGAGATTTTCATCCCCCAAAATGTAACCAGAATTTTCTCAGTAGCTGAAAGGGTTGTTTCTTTTGGCATGACTTCCACAAGATTTTGTCTCATCAGCAGTGTACATTAGCTCTGTCTGCTGATCCCTTACTTCTCAGTATCTTAACCAAACCCTCTTCGACTGAACTTGATGGTCCTGCAGTTAACTGAGTATCTTGCAGCTAAGAACAGCTGCTGGATTCTACTGCAGCTCTGGGCTCTGCTGAGCCAAGCAGCCCTACCTGAACCTGCCTCCTTCCCCTTTAAATACATACAACCTATGCTGTAGCCAGAGAAATAGATTTTGTAGTAGGACTCAGTCAGGGGATAGTGTCTGAGGTTTGACTTCAGGCACATTCCTTATCTAGTATTAAACGTGTGTCATTTAGGCTTATGAGCACCATGAACGTCTTATAAATTTAGTCTGCTCTGTTTCCACACTGGACAAGCATCCAGAAATACTTTGGCAGAAGTGTGTTCTGAAGAATGATCAGCTTCATGCAACCTAAGAAATGATGGACGGTGTGGCTCCTAGCCTACTGACAAAGCTGCATTTCAGGACATATTCCACCTTACCAGACTGAGTAACCCCGTGTTATAGTCCAATCTCCTGCTATGGAAGCTTCCTGGCTAGTGCACAGTTGGCATCTGTATTTTTCTAAGAAGATATTAAGCAGGACTTGACTTCTATAGAAAAGAAATAACTATTTTGGCACCTCAAACAGCAGGGGCAGATGTATTAGTGAAAGAGAGGAGATACCATGAAAAGTAGGAAAATTGAAAGAAGGCAACCCTTTGGTGTCAATAACATGCACATGTGCTTCATGGCATAATTTGCTATCAATTCAGCATTTATAGAATTTATTATTGCAAAATTGCTTCTTTGGACAACTTGCTCAGGAAATGCACTGGTTATCTTTTGGAAAAACTTGAATACTGTGATGGATTGCCCATTGCTAAAAAAGGATTGTGTATAATTTAACCATAGGTTTTAAAGTATTCATTATGGACTCTAATTTGAAAAACTTTGTCAATAAAGAAAACAAACAGCAAACCATAGACAAGACAAAAAGGGGGGTTGGAGAGGTGGTGGCACAGAGGAGAGAAACCGCACACAATTTTATTAGACAACAGACTTACTGTCAACTGTTCAGCAATTTCTTTTTCCCTTTGCCTTTACTATGAGATACATTGTACAGCAATTGCACATTGCTTAGTGCTATTTGTTCAATTCCTCTTTGTTTTTAGTGTCACCAAGCATCTGGTAACACCAACTTCACAAGGCGTGAGAAAGGACAGATGCCTTACTCCCTACCTTCTTTTGGCCTCTGTCTCAAAATTTGTCCCAGCAGGTGGAGGCACTTGTACTTTGTCTTCTGTTTTTCAAACTTTCTTGTTTATTTGTTTTGTGTGCAGCATGTTTGACTCCAGAGATGTACTGGAGTCATCACTCATGCCACCAGAGCCAACACTGGATAATGGGGAGTGGATTTATCAGTGAATTAGGACATTTGCATTCTATCTGCACGTCAAGGCAAAGAGAAATTACTTGTTATAAACAGAAGCTGGTGAAAAGCTGGAAGTAAAACCTGTGTCCAAAGCACACAGAAGTGAATTTTTGCACCAGGACTCACATCTGGAAAAGCGTTTGAGAAATATGTGAAAACCATCCTCTTCCTGCTAGTACTTTTCAATTTTTTGAGAAAGAGCTTAATTGTAACAGGTTGCAGTGGCAAAGAAAGAGAAGGAAAGGGATTCTGAAAGGTCTGAGAGTTCTGTTGAGTGTGCCTGAAAGACTCTCCTGCTCTTTGTGTTTCACCATTACCCTTAATGACAAGGTAATATATGTATTATCCCCTTAAAGACCATGTAGTGGGCACTAGTCCTCTGCTGCCAGATAATACAAAGGTAACATATCAGGATCAAGGCCCTATGAAGCTCATTTGATTAAAATACACGTATAAAGAAGAGATTCTAAAATCCACAGGTAAAAATTAAAAATATTTAACAATAACTTAGAAACTACCAGTATTCAGGTATTACATGTTATCCTATATATCACATGCAAATTCTCCAGATACTAAGAGTGGGAAATGGTATTTAATACTGGGCCATAATTCTTTTTCTTTATAATACTGTAACAGAGATGCACTGCAACATCCCCTTGTTCAGGGCAGCAAATATTTTGGTATTTTATTCTTGCAGATGACCCTGGCCACAGTTTTTATTCATCATCACTGCAACATATAATCACGCATGATGTATTTGAACCAGCAATTATTACACAGAATGGAGCTCTTTTAGTGGTGAAAGACATTATGTTCATACAAAATACGTGAGTTGTAGAAAATTTGTGCACTGAATTCGAGTTCCTGAGGAGCAAAAAAAAACCCATGTTGAATCCAGAAACTTAAGGTTACATAACTAGCTTCTGTGACTATTTTATGTACTGTTATTAATGACTTAAGACTGAGCTTTGGGTTGTCTTTCATTGAGGATTTTGGTGCATGTCACACTGTTTAACATAGTATATGTTATCAATTTCCGCTAACATGTTACAGGCTGACAACTGGAATTCATGTGTAATAAAAACTTCATTTTTAGCAGTACCGGGGTGGGGGAGGAGAGTATGGAAAATGAGCATCATGTTGGCAAAGAAATGCTGTTTGTATGGACAGAAGATTAGATCGTTCTGTCCCACTACAGTCATTTCTGTATCTCTCTATAGAAGCAACACACCGTCATGATGCCCCACTCCTCCACTGATGACATGTTCATTCTCCAGTACTCACCTGTGTTTACACTAATCACTTGGCAATATAAAGCCCCTCAGATTTTCCAAATGGTAAACACAGGCTAAGGAACCTTATGACTTTACAGCTCTGACTACAACCTAAGAAAATGAAGGTTTTGCTATCTGTAAACTACTGAACAAAGCTACAGATCAAGTGGCTGCTGAGTACCCTCACTACATTTAGGGATATGCTGGATGACTTTTAACTGAGGGGGTCTTACAGCACATCATGGCACTATTGGTTCCTGTCTAAGCAGATACTTTTAACTGATAGAGCCCAGTCCTCTTCCCCAGAGCACAACCTTCAGAGTGCACAGAGGAGCTGCATTTGTCTTAAGAGCAGTTTGTAAAATTTCAGCAGTGACTAATCAATTGATGAGAGTACAGTTGCTTGGTATTTTGTAGACAGTGGGGAGCTCATTCTGACTACCATCTAAACTGAACAGTGTTTATGTGAGCAGCACAGCACTAAGCCCAAACCAGTGGGTGGTATCTCTCTATAAAATACAGTAACTCAAGAGTTAAAATCAATTTAGTCATGCTTTACACAACATTTGGGTAGCTAAACATAGACCAACAAGTTCATGTCCGCTCATAAACCTCAGACAAGACTTAAAAATTCAAAAGGGCAAGGGATGAAATTAAATAGAATTTTGAGGCAGCATTTTTAAGTGACAATTATCAACTAAAAAAGCACCTGCAGTGGAAGAACTGAGAAGGATGAGGCCTTTAAAAAAGATGATCTGTGGATCACAAGCTGAATAATACACTACTGTAAAAATGGGCACATTTTTATAAGAAGAAGTGTTCTTCTGAGAAGCAGTTTTTCCTTTCTCTCAGTACTCTGAACAGTTTGGGCCATAAGCTGGAGTCATAGCTGTTTAGATGAATTGAAATCAGACTACAGGGGAGTTAGAATGTGATTTAAATTATGTAGAAAACATGAAAGGCTAATTGAATTGGGACTGCTAAGCCTGAACAGAAAGAATGAAGGAGGCACACAATAACAACCACCATAGGTAAAATGCTGTTTCCAGCAGGAGGGAATCAGGTTACACAAATGGAAGAACTTACTAAAAATAAAGACAGAGAAGCCCTAGTCTGCCTGCAGGTCACAGAGCCTTCACTCATTGAGCTTTTTAATAACTGATTAGCCAAGTATTTCTCAGAAATTATATCAAGATAAATGATCCTGCCTAGGCAGTAGAGGATGGACTACGTGACACCTCAAGGTTACCTTGAGCTCTGTGATTTTATGGAGAGTAGACAGAACAAGTCTGCAAAACACATCTCAGGCTAAACGTAGCCTCTCAAAAGATTTAACTGGAAAAGGATCGCTTGTTCACTTAGGCAAATGTGCCTTGGAAAATCCCTACAACCACCTGCAACGTTCACACAATATATTAGGAAAAAAAGCAAAATTAATTCTAGGAAATGCTTAAAAATGGGAAATTTCTTTAAATAGTATAATTCTGAAAAACAACAAAGGTATACCTAACATACTTCAGCTTCAAAGACAGACAAACTTCATCAGAAAGCTCCTGAAACAAATTACTCATTCACTCTCAAATAAACATAGAACCAAAAATAAAGCCAGAAAGAGAATTCAAGCTTACTGCTTCACCAGTTTTTCCAAGGTTTCCTTGGTCTCCTTGTTCTCCCTGTTAAATGTAGAAAACAGATGATGTAGTCCAGTAATTTTTTTCATATGTGTGTATCAAAGTCCTATTTTCTTAAAAGTCTCTTTATTTTCCAAGTTACATCTCTCAATTAAAGCTTTAAAGTTAAAATTAAACAACTGATAAAAATTTAATTTTGTCAGTGGCTTATTTTGATTGTATAAAACAATGTGCTAATGCATTCAGGACTTGCCCATAAAAATGAGAACTATGTATCAAGTGCTCACTAAACACATTAAGTCAGCAAATACTATAAACAAATTACTTTTTATTAAATCTTTATTTCAGCAAATTACCTTTATTATTTCACAACTGTGTCAAAGGTAAATGTTGCCTGTACATGCTATTGGTAATGGTAATTTTGTTATGAAATATTTGAAAAATTGACTTTTGAACAGCATTTTAATAAGCTTCTCCCATTCCCCCAAAATCTTGAAACTGTCATTAAGAATTGAATTAATTCGATTCTCGTACATAACTTCGCAAGCCACATGACATCACTGGAACACTTTTCTGTGTATTTTACAAGTGGAAGCTGAGTGTATATGCACTGTTAATTATCTGGCTATGCCTATAATCTGTCATTTAATAACTGATGAACAATTATTTGCATTCTATTGACACAGATTGCAGCTCAGCACTGAGAAATTCTGCTGTCATGAGCTCCTCTTTCAAACTGCAGCACTTCATCTCATCCCCACTGACACCCCAAAATCCTGCCAGTGTAGGAACTGCCCTGAGTCCTTTGTTGCCCTGAGGCCCAGGCACCTTCATATCCAAGGCAGTTACATTTCATTTTAGCAGGTGCAGTCTTTGCTCACACATCTGACTCCAAGAGCTGCATAATTTCCTTCTTTCCAAAATGGGATCTTGCAAGAAAGCAGAATCACCAGTATGAGGCACATTTAGATTATGTGGAAATGTGTACTCATATCCTTTCACTGACATGCCACTATATGGCAGTGTATAATTGTACACAGTTGATCCTCCAAATACATTCCATTTCATATATAAAACTATCACTTACCTTTAAACCTTCTGGCCCATGATCACCTATATAACCTTTCTGTCCTGGCTTTCCCTAAAATAAGGATTAGAATAAAATATTGTAAATATTTCATTTAAAAAAGATAATTACATCCCAATTTTTGTATTTATCAAAATATGTGCACTAAAAATTTACATTTTGGTAATATTTAATACCAAAGTTTGAAGTAACTGTATTCTACATCTGAAAATACACTGTTGACTATTACAACAAATACTAGAACAGTAAGCAGAACCTGTAAAGAGTCTTACAGCAGCTAACACTGGGGAAAACCTGTCACAGTCCAAGACTGACATGCGTCTCAATTTCACTTTGAAAAAACATGTTAAGGAGACAAAAAAAAAAAAAGAGCAAGGCTATGTTCTCTCCTGCTAACTTCAGCAGCATAGGGACTCACACTAACAGAATTTGACATTCAGACTTTAGGGACTGGTGTTATAACTGACAAGATCAGCTCAAATATCCTTTCCTCTTTATTCAGAAAACAGACGATTTTAAGCCCCATCTCTCTCCACTAGCATTTTGCCGTTGATAGATCTTGTTGCTATGATACCCCACTAACAACATATTGTTAGCTAGAAGAAATACAACAACATCAATCAGCGCAGAAGGCCATGAAGTGATGAGATCTTTGAAGTATTTTAGAACACGCATCCGTCCCTCTGTTGCCACTCATACAGACCCATAAAGATATGCAAACAAGAATGCTTTCCCTCCTAACTTTCAATTTGATGTTTACAAATTATGTCTCCCATTTAGGAGGTTATCTCTCCAGGTGTCCTTTACTTCCTCTTCAACATAAAGCACGGCCTAACTCTTCCGCTATCTGGACAGCAGAGCCCTGTCTAGACAAGCTTTCCCCACCTGCTCTGTGGAAAAGGCCCTAGTCCAGAAATAAAGGTCCAGTGCACTGGATCTGGCTCCTGAGCAAGTTCCTAATGAGCTCACTGAAGGCTGACAACTGGAGACAGAAAATTAATTCAACATTTTAATGATCCAGTATCAAAAAGATGCAGATTTCTGCTAAAAGGAAATTATCAGCTGATGTTCCAGCAAACTGAATAACTGCAATCACGAGAATCTGTAATGAGAGCTTTCCATTCCATACTGACTGCACTGAGACAAGAGTAATTAAACTAGGAGATAATAAATAGGTTTCTTGGAAAAAGATGGCATTTTTTCATTTGGCTCTTTTGCTTCAGCTGCTCTGTGCCTGTCTTTCAGAGCACAATGTCTGTGTTAGTTCCTGGACATCTGAGAAATTCTCTATACAGCTTAAAATTACATTATCTTAGCAGGTCTCATAACTTAATTAGTCCCTTTCTACCTCTCTCATTTCTTCCTGTTCCAACAAATAAAATCACTTTAGGAACATACTTTTCTTTCTGCCAATGGATAAAAACATGGCATATCCAGGAATGCAGGGAGAAAACACTGAAGGGAAGTTCTGAGAGATCCAGACTAAGCAAGTCACATCTTTACACAAAGCTTAACAAAGAATGAATGAAGAACTTCTGCAGGTCACTGACATGCTGTTTAACTACTTTGCTGTAAAGTACCTTAAGATCTTTCTAGACAGTAAGATTGTAACATAAAAATGCAGTGAGATTCACTGAAAGAAAACTAGTGTCCACTATTAACTACCCTGATAATGATAGTCCTATGAGAACTGGAGTTACAACTCGTAAAGATTTCTTGGCTCATTCCCCATTCACGTACTAGCTGTGACGGACATACAACAGATGGAAGTTGATCAGAAAATGGAATAAGTGGATTTAACTAGTAATTTGAAACACACAGATTTGACTTTAAACAGAAATGTAATACATTTACACATGGAGGAAATGCCACTGACAGAAAGCTAAACTAGGGATGGCTGCCCTGCTTGCAAACGTGAGAAAATTACTCTTCCAGAGCAGTGCAATCCCAAAGGAGATGTCAGCTTCCTAAAATATTAGCTGAAAGTTCTACCCTTCCCTTTCAGGAAACAGCAACCACCTGTGCTTCCTTTCACCTCACATTGGGTAAGTACAGGTGCGTATATTTTAATATAACTATTTCTCACTATTACTCTATTTCCATCCCTCCATAAGATCCTCACATGCCTTCAGCCCCCAGAAAAAACTGCACTGGAGGAGTGGGGCATACTTGAGAGCATTCTCTACCACCTTCAGGAGGAACTATTCATCTTATGACTACATGAACTCCAGCTTTTGTTTAACACACGTAACTCAGAAAGGAATCAACTCACAACAGTTTCTTTTTATCACATAATATGCTGAGTTAGAAGGGACCCACAAGAATCACTGAGTTCAGCTCTCAGCCCTGCACAGGACCACCTCCAAGAGTCACACCATGTACTTGGGAGCACTGTTCAAATGCTTCTTGAACTCAGACAGGCTTTGTGCTGTGACTGCTTCCCTGGGGAGCCTGTTACAGTGCCCAGCCACCCTCTGGGTGAGCAACGTTTTTCTCATACCTAACCTAAACCTTCCCTGAGACAAATTCAGGCCATTCCCTCGGGTCCTGTCACTGACCACCACAGAGAAGAGATCAGTGCCTTCCCCTCCTCTTCCCCTCACAAGTAAGTTGTAGACTTCTACTCAGGTCTCCGTTCTGGTTTAAAACAATCTCCACTCTTTTAAAGGCATTTTCTGCTCCAGGAATGAAGATAACAAAAAAAAACCCAATAAAATGCTCCAATGCTTGCACTGACTGAGCTGAGCTACACTGACAACTACAGTGCTAATATTTGGATAGCCTTTGAGCAACAGTGTTAATTGTGAAGAAACTGAATAAACACAGCCATTTCTCTAATGTGACATCTACGGTATTTTCACAAGACAAATACTAAAAAAATTAGTTTGTTTTTTTTTTTTCTTTAGTTTTCATTTGTTGTTTTGTTTTGTTTTTAAATGTAGAAGGATTCATTTAAGAGAATGTAGATATTCAATTTTGGAATAGAATGTGTGGGAAGGTTTGGGAAGGAATGAATGAAATCTCAAATCTTGTATGATCAGACTCAGTTCAAACACCTCTTCCACAGTTCAAACAGGCTAAGCTCTGTGGAACTTATATATGCCCTGAGTAAGCAGGGGAGCATCCTCAATTCTGCCTCCAGTTGTTTTAGACACACGGGAATTCTTTTTAAGCTGGGACCTGAGAACCGGTGTCCAGATTCATATTCACCTTCTGTTCATCATCCATTGCAGAGAATGATCTATTTTGATGGCAGCATTGGTTGGGTGGGTCCCAGGGGTTTTTGGTCTCTTGCATGTTTTTTAAGGCAAATGATAGAAATGAGGGCAGGGGAAGGGGAAGAGAGAAAAATGAGCTGAAAATTTATGGCTGCCTGCCTGGTGCATGCCTAAACCTGAACTGGGGGCTAATAGTTTGACCTGGAAACTGCACAGCAGAAGATATGAGGATTCCAGAAGCACTAGAAACCTGCCCCATTACTGCTTTATAAGAACAATCAAAGGTGCACAGTATATCACCTACAAGGGTACTTTACCTGGTTAGACAAACCCTCAGAAAGTCAAGGTAACAGTGGCTGAAAAGATGACTAACCTACTGATCGTGACCACAAATAAGGTCTGTAGGGCAGGAAGCAAAGTTGTAGTGAGACAGGCACAGGGAAGACTTTCAAAAATCAGCTAGATATTAGAAAAAAAGGTCTCTAAAACAGGCAAATGACTCAAGTAGACCGACAAGAAGAATGAAGAACCCCCACTCCTGGACACTGCGAAACATAGGTTGAACACATCTGTCAGCAAAAGACATAGCTGACAGCTGATGGTGCCTTGGGGCATAGGCAGACCTCTTCTTCAGGTCTCTTCTCAGACTTTCTCTGCCCCCACTGCTATGTAATTAGTGCAGCAACAACACAGTGCTGATAGTGTTTACTTTCAGATGTAGCATTTTTAAACTTCATCACCTTTTTAAACTTCTTTCACAGAAACTGGAAAAAAGCCTATGTAAATGAAATGAATGTCAAATTGCAATCAAGCAACTGTAATTTAAAAAGAAAGATGTGTTCAGCAGCTTATTGACCAGTCCTGCTAAACTATGTCACATTTAAAAACTTCATGATTGTGACTCTCTGCAATGAGAGTCTGTGTCACATGCAGGAGTGAAGCAGCACAGACAAGTAGATTTGGGAGCAGAGTTCAGAGCAGCAGTGAAAATAAGCTGGCCTGGTGCTGTGAAACAGCTGGAGCCAGCAGAAGCAGTACAATTCAGGCAAGGGCAGATGGGCCCCTGGATGAGGAGGAAAAACAGGCAGGACTGCCCATCAAATAAAATTCCCTTTTCCCCTACCTCTCATTTCAGGAGGGGATGTTAGCCAGCAAGCTACTAAAAAGAGCCTGGAGACAGCAACTCTGGGGCCCACCTCAAATCCCTGTATTCTTCTCTCAACAATTTGCTATGAGAAAGAGAAACCAGAGAGCCAATAAGACATGCCAACGGTGTACACATCTCCCACTGAGAGAAATAAAACCCAAAATAATTTAGGTCAAAGTGACCCAAAACAGATAAAAAAACATTTTATTTTGCTAAGTTGCATAGAAAGTTTTCCTCTTGGGTCACTTTGACACCAGCAGACAGTGGCCTGTGCATGCCTGGTGACGTATAGGATGAGAACGTGTCTCACTGCCCATGAGTCACCCACTACAACATATTCTTTCCCAATTGCCACAGCACAACATGGGGTTGCTGTCCAGCCATGAAACCCTGCCCAAGGAGGAGACTCAAAGTAGGATGAAGCCAAGCAAAAGTTTCCATGAGGCTCTCAGCGGCAGCTCACACAGATTAAACTGAATATTGAACTAAGTTACAGTGTTTTGAAATTCTGTTTAGTTTTTAACATGTTTTCCTCAGCTGAAAACCAAGGAGACTTTTATGGGAGAGTTTTATGTTTGGGTTTTTTTCTTGTTTAATTTGGCTGGGGTTTGTTTAACATCTAATGTATGCGGCAAATAAATGTTTTAATATTATTTCTAACATAAAGCAAATTCCCAGCTTTAACTAGCTAACAAACAGGAAAATTGACATCAGGATATAGACACTCGAAAAGCAGGAAAAGACTTACTCAAGCTCATGCAAGAAATGGGAAGTCATCCAGAATAAAGACTAAGCCAGTGGTTACCACACAGAAGCAAATCAAGTAAAAGGCAGAAGACAAAATTGCAGTAAATGAACTAAGTGACACTCCTGTAATCCCTAGTGCAGGACAGAACTCAGCTTAGAATATTTCTAAAAACAAGCTTCAAGGTCACTAAAATATTCTTAGACACTAATATATTTTTATAAGTAACAAAGAGATTGGATATTATTTTTAAACTTCTATCTTTTAAAACATGTCAGCATAAACAGCATTGTGACATTCCAGATTTACTCTTTTCAGTAAGAATCTACCAGGTTTCTGGTAGATTTCTTAAAACATACCTACTTTTTATTTCTTCCTGTGAGCCAGGTGGGCTCTTCCCCAATTTAAATATTTTGATGTATCAGCCAGTTCACTCCCTAGGAAGGGCATGGAGGTTTCATCTGTCTCAGAGGAGCACCATAAGCAGTTTGTTATTTACTCTTTCATTTTCAAAAAATTTATTTTGTGCACTATGGCCATAAACTTTTGTATGGAAAACAATTTCTCCTCACAGCTCTGCTTTGAGCATGTGCTGAGGGAAGACCCATTTTTTCCAGAGATGTCATTTTATCACAGTCACTTCCCACAGTAAATTTACATTTTAAAGCAGCCCTGCTACTGCAAAATAGTCTGCCCTAACAAAATTACTTATACTTACTCTTGGGCCAACTCCTCCAATAGGTCCAACTGGTCCTACTTCTCCCTAAAAGAAATCAGGATTTCAACAATCTTGATGTCAAGTCTAGTGTTTTAAAAAAAGAAACTCCGCAGATAAGTTTGTATTTATTATACCACCTTAAATTTATTTCATATGTGTTTGTATGAGTCCAAGTCTGATAGAAACACTATAAGACAGAAAAATTCATTAGCCAGAAAGCCATGACCTATGTAGGTACAACCAGAAAGTTTGTGAAACTGTTGGTATACATACCATGATAGCAGGATTTGCACAATTTTGAGCAGGTAGACACTCATCAATGACAGCTCAACCTCTGTCTGCCCTGCAGTCACTCTGTTCTAGCAACATCTGACACTTATGACTGGAAAATCAGTAGAAACATTCCTGCTTTTATCTTCAATGTTGCTATGGCACTTTGCCAAGGTTTAACCCATCTTTTTCTCAGGGATGGAGGGAGGGTGGAGGTCAGGTTTGTCAGGTTGTAAGAGAACAAATGGGACACTGTGCTTGTGCTGTGCACTGATATCGATATGAACAATGTGGAACTGTAGTGTTAACTCTTCAGGGTTCACTCATTACACAGTTCAAGTATGAGTTACTATCAATGCTGTGCCAGGATGTCATGTTGTGATCATTTTTGTCGTCCACTGTTCCTCCTCATTATGAGAGATTCTCTCCAAGTTTTGAAAGAAGTGGTACACAACCTTTTCAATTACAAATGACAGGAAACAGGAATTAGGAAATCCTGTTTCCTAGCTTCTAACTAAATAGATCACTTTGCCACTGTTAGCTTTTACTCACTCAATACCTGTCATGGAAGGCAATAATTTAGTTACTTAGAAGTCTAGAGATCTATCCCCAGAATCACCAATTAAACAATTTCTTATGTTAATTACTTTTAGTCTATGAGATATAAGCTTTTATTTTGATGATGATGATGGATTATGAATACTCAGTGAATCTGCAAGACGAGGAACTGCCTTCTCCCCCTTTACTTAATAGGGGTCAAATTATTTACTTAAATGTATCAAGGACACTGTAGCTAAATTGAGATATGGTTTCTACCTCCATACTATCCCCCACCTTCCATTGCTCCAGTTTAACCACATCAAACATGGCATATATATTATTTGAGATTCCACTGAAATAAACGACATAGTTGATGCATAGCCTCATAAGGCTGCTAAAACTTCCTTGGAAAACCTACCAAAAGGCAAAAGAAACTTCAAATTTTGCAGAACAACACCAAACACACCTAACCATTGCTGTCATGACTTTTTCTTTGAAACAATCCCTTGCTTGGATAATCTTTTGATCTTACCTCAACTCCTTTGGGGCCTTGTGGCCCTGGAGGCCCTCGGTCACCCAGAAGTCCCTAAACATCCAAACAGACACAGTGAGAACTTACATCAACACACAGTCATGTTGGTCTAGTTTCTCTCCTCTTATAAACCTGGACAAAAATTAAAAACTGAAGAACAAGGATTAATTTCTTACCAGTGTTCATAGAATCTCCCACAGAAAGCCAGCAGAAGATGCAGAAGAATTTTAGTATCTGCTGGAAAACTTCTACCACATAGATTTAGCTGAAGCATTTTCCCTTTGATGTTGCAAGAAGGAAGTAAGAAAATATTTGAACTCAAGAAAGAAAAAATCCTCTCCTTTTTAATCATACTAAGATTAAAGCATCATCAATGCACAGATCTTTGATTTAGGCAGTCTTTAGAAGATGTATGGACAATGTTGCAACGGAAAGAAGCTACAAAGTGAATTTAAACCACTAGCTTGTCCAAACCTGCGCGTGATTTTCAGCCCTTACTTTTCTGTTAGGATTATAATCAGCTTCCCAGAGACAAAGCACCTTATCCTCTGCCAACTTGGAGTTCTCATGACTGCTCACACCAACATTTTCAAAACTTTGTGTGTCAAAAACCTTGGGCATCCCAATTACAATAGTAATAATTGGGAAAAGCACTTGATCTGGTGTAGAACAAAAAAAAAATAGTGTAAACGTGTTACTTATGTTCTGCGAAAGCTAAGCTTAACAATATCAGAGAGAGCAACAAGAACAAATAAAATGCCCTTTAGGAGAGATATGATTAGCCACTGAAGAAAGCAGTAGCGGGAAAGTTCCAAATGTAAGCTTTATTAATTGCATGCTAATGAAGTTGAAGTCTAGACAGAAGGTGCAGGCATTGGCCCAGTAACAATTTACTCAGCATGCAAAGTAAAATGGAAGAGAAAAATGAAATAGGCCAGTTCAAGGCAGTGATTTTCCTCAAAGAACTCATCAGACTGGGAAGGACTGGGGTGGACCGCTCTTTGACATTCCAACACAAAAGTGACAGGAGGGCATTCCGCAGCACTACATAAATATTATTCTAATAGAGTTAGTCCTGAATTTTTTTCATTGACAGAACTGTTGTTTTATTCTAACAGCAAAGCCCATTAGCAGGTACAGCTTTCAGTACAGTGTAATTGCACAGCGAAAAGGGAAGCAACATTGCTACTGCGCACACCCTTCCACTCTTCCTAACTGGATGCAGAAAAAAAATCCCAGACTGTAAACTGAATATTAAGACTAAATGAAATTTCCATCCGCTCTTTGAGGTTTCAGGCAACAAACAGAAAATGAAGGTAGACATTACACATGTGCCAAAGCGTCTGGAAAAAAACAAGGGAGTCAGCAAATGGGGTATCCTGTAATTCACATATATAAATTCTCAGATCACCATCCCTTGGAGAAGAGGTGAAACTCCTAATAGCCATTTCTATTAAATGTGTTACATAAACAAACATAAGTGAATGGAGGAAGGAAGCTCTCCGCTACTTCCATGGTGCAACACACAATGCTGGAAAAACTACAGTGGTAGTCAGCATATTCTGACCATCTTTTCCTCTCACTTTTTTCAGTTAGAGAGTATAAATACTTGCAAGAATAACATAGGAAACAAACTAAGTTATTTCAGAACTTCTTAAAAACATTCTTATTCCTTTCTTTAAAAAATGTCTGTAGTTTGTTTTTTTTTTTTTTTAATAAGTTGTGGCTCAAGATCAAACACCTTCTAAAATACTGTTTCCAAGCTGAGTAATGTTCTGTAGACCAAATTACATAATAAATCCTTTGAATGTTGATTTAGAAAGGTCAGATATGCTGATTACTGCACTAATTAAGGGGAAATTTACAACCCAGAACTTCTACTGGCATTTAGAAACAGCTGATCACACTCAACAGAGCTTAAACTTCCCACCAAGAGGCTGAATTCATCCCACACCAACTGCTAAGAAAATAAAGTTTGCCCTGCTTTCCTGGCTTTTAAAATGAGTATTGCCTCTGAGGAAGCATAAACAAAAACACGAGGAAAATAGTAGCACAGTGAGATCAGTTCTCTAAAAATAAAAGCTGAAGGAAATTTTTTAGAACCGCAATCAACTCCAGACAGCTGGGAATCCCAAAAGTCAAACACTTCCAAAGCTATGCAGCCCTTCTCCCTCAGTAGTAGGAGCAATATAAGAGTTTTTCCAGTTTGGTAATCTTTCTTTTCAAATGTAAGTCATCAGTTCTCGCTGATTAGGACAGGCTGTCTAAGCTTTTTGCCTCAAATACCAAATGTGCTGGAGAGCAGCGGATCTTGCTCAGCTGTGTAAGGTCTGTATCAAAGGAGCACAGAATCTTAAACTTTGTAGACGACCTTTTAGCACTTTTAATTCTGGACTCTTAAAATGCAACAAATCGCTTATGTACATGTTAACCATCAACAGAATTCTAGCAAAACCACATTGGATATAATGTGCTATAATCAAACTCAGTGAACAAACAGGGCAGCAGGGATTAGATCTCAGTTATATCACTCATGTATTACCTCAAAGGATTCAATCTGAACTGCAGTTCAAGAATTGTGTTTCTCTTTTGCTATTTCCCCTAGACAGTGTTTTTACTTAAGCGCTCTTGTAACTCAGAAACACAGGAGCAAAACTGCCACTGTAATGGTCAGACAAACTCATTCATAAAAGACTGCTAATGTTACAAATACATTCATATAAACAAGTTAGCAAAGGCATAAATCAGAACTAAAGAAAAGGTATACACTTGTCTCCAGAAACATATTTTAGCTTCCCAACTTTCCCCATTAGATAAGCAGTTCTCAGCCTTTCTAGTAGATTCATATTTGGGCTATTTTGGTATAAGGCTCTTGACACAGCTGAAAGGTAGGAGATGCAGAAAACATTTGCTCCAGCAACTGGATTATTTGAGATGTTCTCAAGAATGATCCCCTTTGGCATGAAGGTGTAGTTACGATCTTCCAGGAACAAATAAGACCATATCTTTAAACTATTTACTGCTCCCCATCCTGTGTTTTCTTGAGCAGTCTGCCACAGAGTTTCACAACTCTGTTGATGGAAAATATTGCAATTTCCATGTCTATTTATTCATGGACAAGCTGTATGCTTTGTTCTTAGACAAGTGGTCTGATCTTACGCAGTTCTTTTGTCTCACCAATTTCTGTCCTCTGGTTTATTTAAAGCTCAAAAAAGCCCTTCATTTTGGTACCAAAAAATAAACTTTCTCTCAGAATATAGGCATGGAAGCATTCTTTTCTGTATCTAGTCTTACTTGATTGAGTCCTTCTGGAATACAAATGACCAGAACTGCACTATTTAGATAAAACGTTCTTGTGCTTAGTGCAGTGCCATTAATGAGACATCTTGCTTCATGTATTCTAGAACTTCACTTAATGTCTAACTGCCTTTTGTGCATTTATTTCAGAGACATCCAGAAATGTCTTTGGTCTAAGTTTACAGTAGGATTTATCGTTTTAGTCCTTGCATGAATCAGTCTGAAATAACAGAAGAGGAATAACTTAGCACAAAGTGCAGTTTTTTAGATCATCCAAAGATCCTCAGCTTTGTTTCATATACAAGTTTAATTCCCTCATATTTGTAACTATTTATGACAGAAAATACAATATAAGAATAGTCTCAAGGCTCATAAGTGAGGATCTTCATTGGTACTTGCCTTTCAACACCAAGTAGTCAATTTTTAGATATTACTCAACCATCTTCCTCTGGTTAAAGTCTGACCCTCTTGCACTTTTCGTATTGTCTCTATCATTTCTATTTTAAACTAAAGCTTTCCATACGTTCTTTTATACAAAGCTTCATTAAAACTCTATAAATGTGAATTATTGCCTAAGCTAGGTCTCAAATATTGGTCTACTAAAGAGCAGAAACTTAATTATTCTGGTACAGTAATTTTTTTATATGTACTATTATATCAATAATATTATATATATATATATATATACACAAACCTATTATTATATCCATAATTTAATCCAACGTGTGAATTTTACCTGTTTTCCATGTCTTCAGCTACTATTTCTTTCAAAAATTGATAAAACCAATTTGTATTACCCAGGTGGGACCTGAGTTATACAAAGAGCTGCATGCATTTGGCATGCATCTTATTTAAATACTAGTGAAACAAAACCTACTTTCTAGCTACATAGCATTTTTTCACCCTTATCTTGCCATTACATGCTTCCACCCAACACAGAAATTACCCTCAGAACTGTGTGGACAGCATTATACATTCGAGTAACTTCCTCATATAAATACCTCAGGCAAAGTACCTGTATTCTAACAATAAGATTACCTTCTCATATTGACAGTGCTCACCTCTCAGAACCTTCTCCTCAGAGATTTACACTGTTTACTGTTATTGTGAAGAGCTCTTCATAAAATCTTACCTTAGGACCTTCAGGGCCATTTAATCCAGGTACACCAATGTCTCCTGGAAAACCCTAAAGAAATCACACAGACAAATTATTTGCAGAGCAGGAATGTTTCCAATGTACTTGTTTTCATTCTGTTAATTCATTTAACAAACCTAAATCACAGAAGTGAGAAAAAAATTTGTTCTACCATCCCAAAAACATCAAATTCAATTAAGTTTCCTTGAAAGAACTTGGATAGGTGACAGATTTTAGGTAGCTTTCGTTAAACTCAATTTAGCAGATGTCAGCATAGATTTAATGTCTCTTAGCATAAGAGTTTTTATCCACTAAGCAATGTTTGAAATTAAACCATTGGACTGGTTTTGATGCACAAAAAACATCACCAAGCAGCCAGCACCAGGCCCACCACTTATGAATTAAACTATTTTTAAAAAAGAAGTTTAGAGAACAGCTAAAGCCCTTTAATCCTTGGCCACACTTTAAGGATGAAATCACTGCAAGAAAAGAAAAGGGTAGGAGCCTTTTGCCTCTAAATCATCAGGTGATAATCTACGTCTGGCTGGCAGCAACTGAAGGTCACCAGCATGTAGCATTATTCAGGATATGCCTTTGTGAAACAGTTTGAGGTGTAGGTCAAAGTGTTGGTAAAGAAAAGGCAAATATGCACAGAAAATGAATCCATGCAAAACTCTGGCCAGTAGGCATTGAGTGGGACACCATGATGACAACTCTATGTCAGAGGAATTCAGTGTTACAACTAGATTGCTTTATAAGAAATTTATTTTAAGAAAAAAAAAAGGTGCAACTAACCCATATGCAATATAGTAGTGAGTTAAGTTTCATAAATATCTAGAGAAGATACCTAATCTTTATATTTGTAGAATAAAGTGAAGCATTGGTAATTGACCCTTTAGTTAGAACTGGACTCACTCATCTGTCAAGATAGCATTTGATTTTGGTTTTTTTAATACACTTTTAAATTTCATTAAATCTTGACTACCTGAAAATAGCAAGACTGCTGCTTCCTCTTAGCATATTATTTATTACTACATGTATGCACAACCACAGTTTAACACCAGGAAAAACAAGTTTCTTTCTTCCTTAGTAGAAAATCATTACAGTAAAACTTAAAAGTATCACTCTTTACATGCATACTTTTTCCAATAATGGAAATGAAAGCATCATACATGTTCAGAACAATTTAAAGAACACCTGAGAGAGAACTTCCAGCTTGAAATTCTCTCTATATTTTTCTTCTATATTAATGTCATCATTAAAACTTCAAGAGTCACATTCTAGGTTCTTTGAGCAGGAAAGAGGTATTAAAAAAACCCTGCCTCACTAGGTAATTTAAGTGGATAGTAATTAAGCATACTCTATTCTTCAAGAACTGCTGAGCTTCAAATACAAGTGAGAAAAATGTCCACTGATTATTCATCATCAAAAACTTACTACAAAGGTAAAGGTAAATCATATCAGAGCAAAAAAAGAAAAAGAAAATACTATTTTATCCTCAACTACCACTCTGTTTTCTATAACCTGGTTAAGAGGATGCAGAGACACTTAAAAATAGGGGTTTAGATGGGATGCAAATATTTTTAGTCATATTTGTATATTAAAAAATAGATTTATAAAACAAAATATGAACCAGAATTACATTAAAAAAACCAGATTCAGTACTTGAATGCTAATGATTATTAAAAGCAAACCACTAAAGAGTAAAAACGTTCTGAGTTTACAGAATAACTGGAACAACTCTAACACTCAACACTGTACAAAACATCACAGTGGTTGCATTTTGTTTTGCCATAAAGCAGCAATTACTAGTAGAGCTATGCAGCAATTCCAAAATGCCTCTAGGTGGCACAGAGCATATTATTTTCATGTGACCATGGCACTGAGGCTGATATCTAAAGTACTCACTTGCATCATGCTAGATTTCGATATAGATCATAGGAGGAAGTGTTTTTTGAAAAAAAATGCTGATCACCATATTCTGCTGGAATACACTGAAGAATTAGGTCCATTCTTTAGAAGTTTCTAACTAATCCTTTCTTAATTTTAAATTTGCTTATTTACAAACATTAAATGGTTACCAAGGGGTGGGCTGTTTTGTACTTCTTTAAGTTTCTAATGTGTGAACAAGTGCAAAATGCTGACACAGAGAACTTCCCTCATGGCAATAAACATTCCAGAAAACAATGACAAGAAAAATGTTTATTTACAAAGATTCTTATGCTTTCATAAGGGAATACAACTACTTTATTAGTTTATTTGTGTAAATTTTTCTCTAAAGAATTAAGTACCATGAGGTGCAAGTGTTGACAAGTGCTATCACAGTCAGAACCATAATGGTATTTGGGAACCATTCCATGTCAGGAAAAGTCTTAGATTGCAAGAGGGCTACTGGTCTGAGAGCATCAGCACCAGCAGCGCATCTAGAATTTTAAACTCCTCATCATTGTCTTTTCTGTGAAGCTGGATTAAGACTTTTCTTATCGAGCACAGCCATGGAGAAAATGCAAATGCTAGGACAGTATTGGAATACTGCTTCCAAGATGTTCTCACACTAATAACCCACAAAAATAAGTGTAATAATCCAGGACACAAACTGCCACTTAAGACAATTCCAGAAAAAGAATGAACCAGAAAGGAGTTCCTAAAACACCTCAGCAATGGCGCTTGCTGTTCACATTCCTCACAGTGAAGTGCTATGCACTTTTATCGCTATCCAAATTTGCCAAGAGTTATTCAGCAGCCAGCTCCCAGTGAAGCGACTCCAGATTAAAAATTCACTATTCTTCCATAAGTGAAAGGCTGGAGATTAACATATAGTTTCCCGCTGCAACATAGTTTTCAGAAGAGTCTATTCAAAACAAAATGTCACTCGATATTACAACTTCTGCTAAGGAAATGCAAAGTGTAGATTGTTAAATTCCTGTCATCCAGAAGTCTGGCAGCTCATAGGATACAAATTATTTTCAAAATATTGCTGCAGATGTGGCCTTTTGCCTGCAAAGCACTTTAGAGCTCACTCTGTTTAATGAAAATAGAAGTGACATCAGAAAAATCTGAAGTATAAGCTATCTCAGCACAAATGTGCTTTAGCCTTGCTGTGCAAGTGTTGCTTTTTGTAGTGAACATGTAAATACAAAATTAAAATATTTCTCTCATTCATCTATATAATGTTTAATTAGCAAAAAACAGCACGCAGAGTTGATCAGGTTTTTAGTATGTTAGGGCATGTCAGTGCCTCAGAGAATCATTGAGGAAAATATAAAACACAGGAGGGTCATATGAACACACACTGTCTGACATTTTTTAAAAAGTTAAGGTAAATGGAACATTTCTGCAAAATTAACACATTTATTGGAAAAAAACCCCAAACCCAAAATGTGTACTTATATCAAGTAACTTTGGAAAAGGTCCAGATAAATATTCTGTGCAAAGGTAAGTAGGAAGTATAATCAATTCTACAAGAACAGCTCTTCAGATGTATGCCAGAACACACAGTTAATTCAACTATTAAGTTGTCTTTATTTCTACATCATCTTCAACTGATCTGCATGCAAGTTATTCCATGTAATATTGAAAGAGAAGGTTATGTTATCACTGCACTCATGGCATTGTGTGCAAACTCAAAAAATCATGTGATAAGATAGAACATGCATTAAAAAGTTTTTTCTTAAATTAACTCAAAGCTGCCAGTCATTACTTACAAAACTTTTTCATTTTTGACTGTTTACTGTTATTTGAATGTATGCCTTTCCTTTGTAATGCTACCTTGAGCATGAAATATACCAGCTGAATCCCGTAAGAGCACCTTCCTGAAGGAAAGAGCTAATGACTTCAGATCAAAATACTGCACAGATGAAAAAGCTTCTGTTGATGATAATGACTAGCCCTCCAGATGAAACCTATTTATAACACTCAGAGCACATCTGGAGACATCTGAAGAAAACTATCACCCTTATTTTGGGGCGATGATTAAATGCGATTCCTAGAGCAAAATTTAACTATAAAATATTCAGAATACATGTGGAAGCCTGTCAAAAACTTGCCTAATTTCACTCATATTAACAATAAGCATTACATACTTCATTATAAACAGTAAATACAGGCATTGTGGGTTAAAACAATCAGGTCAGCACTTTCCAGTTGTCATACCAATAAAATAAAGTTCAATAGAAAGTTCGTATTTTGGTGGTTCATTTTCAGATGCATGATGAAGCAGCAAAATGTGTAACCTAATGAAGAACATGCTCCATAAAGCGCTCACTGAATATATCCAGTGCTTTGTGAGCAGCACACATTCAGGCACACGACAGACCCTGGCTCTGCAGCAACATACCCAGCAGAGAATTTGGCTCAACTCTGCAAGACTTCTGCACTGGAAGAAAAAACAGCACTTGGCAGCCAACCCTTGGACAGCTGCCCAGAGAGAGCACAAAACCTCTGTCCCTCCCTTGACTCACTCCTGCCCATCAGCACTGCAGTTCTCAGATGGACCCTGCCTGTGGGTGAGCGGCTTATTTCAACTCTGATCCAGAGACCTAGGCTGCAGAGCAAAGAATTAAGAAACAGTTCACTGCTGACCTTCATTTAAAACAACACAAATCTGTGAGGATGACTGAAATCTGCCAGCTCTGCTCCTCACTGTTACGTGCAGAGATAACTATAGACTTCAGGTGCTATAGAGGCAGATTTACAGCAGCTTACACGGGAAGAATCAGGGATATAGCTGCTTATTCTTTACACTGGAACTGAAACACTCAAATTTGTAATTAGGAAGACCAAAGGATCCCCAGTTTCTTATTTCATAAGTACCCAAAACAAGCTTGACTACAGGGACAGGGCACATTTATAAACCCCACTGTCTTAAGGGTTGAACTAGAGCAGCTGGAAGTAGGATCTGACAGGTCCTGCTGCTGGGCAGACACAGCCTTGCTCTTCTTGCTAATAACACTCCCCAACAAATCCCAACGTAGGCTTTTTTTTTATTTTTGTCCCCTCCAAATAAAAGCTTTCCTAGAAGGCATATGGTATGGATTGCCATGTCTATAACAAATTCAAAGTAATCCCCTTGTAATATGCTAGTTCATCAAATTCTACTTCCAGAAACATCAAGGGAACATGTAATGGCTGTTTCCTACATGGGGGTCACAGAAAGACTGATCATTCAGATAATAAATAGTAGCAAGGAAAGCAGCCCTGTATGACCAGCTAGTGGACTGTTTTTCTAAGAAAAGATGTGATCAAATACATGACAGTAGACTTTTCTTGTAGAAAAATCTACACTATTTGCACACACTTCATATGTTCAGTCGTGTCTAAATAGCATCTGGCAACAACAATTAGTTTATTTTTATAATACAAAGTAGCAGGGAGAGCAAGACAGAATCTTCAGTTTTAAGCCGGTTATTTTGAATTCCTTTTATTACAGACCTTCTAGTATTTTCATTTTGTCAAAAATACCAGTATGATGTTATCCTACTTCTGTTATTTTGCCATACGGTGACCATGTTTTTACAAAGTAAAAGGTGGCAAAACTTCTACTTTATTCGGATCTGTCTTGCATAATGGAAGTTGAGACACGTTGCTTTGTGATTTTAAATCTGACAATTCCCATGTAATTACTAAAAAACCCCAAACAAACAAAAACCAAACAAAACCCAACAAAAAACAAAGAAAAACCCAAACAAACAAACAAACAAATTTAAAAATTTAAAAAAACCAAAAACAAACAAAAAAAAAACCAAACAAAAACCAACCAACCAAACAAAAAAACCCAAACCATCAAAACCTGGACACTTACATTTTAGTTATCTAGCATATTTGCCTTGTAATGATGAAGTAATTCTGCACTCCTGAGCAAAAGGAAATGCTGAGCTTTTCAGAAAGAAAGTTTCTCATCCATTTCTGCCCTGAGGTGTACTAGCCCAGAACAATGTCCTTTTCCCCAGAAACAGAGGAATATGTCTGTGTTGGAATAAGGACCTATGAAGGACTATCAGCATAGGCATCAGGGCCAGCAGGACACAGGCTTCAAGACCACCAGTTTGCTATTAACCTGCCACAGGTGTTCCTTGCTGAAGCTATAAAGAAAAGATTATGCAAAGACCTCCTTCACTAACAATGTAGAGGCTCACAAAATCTAGAATCCTGAGCCATGGAGGGAGGCAGCTGTGGACAGCACACACAGCTTCCGTTTCTTCTTGCATGCTCACTGAGTAGAACAGATAGGCTTATTCTGAAAAGACCATCTTGTATTGCTACAATGCATTTACCAGGGAGTTTCTCTCAGTGAGGGCTCTTCTCCAGTAAGAAAGGTAGGAATATAGAGCCTTGGTAGGAGATATGCTCAAACATGTAAAGCCAGAAAAAAAGATAATTTTAATATAGATGTTTCAGACATAATAAAAAAAAAAAAGTGTGTGTGTGGGGGAGAAAACCCCTCAACAAATACCAACCCAAGAAACATTCATTGCTGGCGATTGGTTAAAAAGAACAAATTGCAGTTTGTGCTTTCATCTCTCCAGCAGATATGTGTGTCTGTGTACACATATGTCTTTCCAGTACAAACCACAGCATTTTTCCTTAAAGCCCATGGTAAAAATGACATTCTGTCAAGCAATTTCTTACCTCAGGTCCCTGAGGACCCAAAGGTCCAAGGGGTCCAGGATCTCCAATTTTCCCCTTAAAAAAATCCAAACAATTAAGATTTTTGATGATAATTTGTTTTTAACAACAGGTTATGAAGACTTAAAAAGCATTTTAATATGAAAGCCAACAAAAGTGTTGATATGCCTTTTTCACTAAACAGGAAATTTATAACTGCCTATCTTTGGATTCAGTTAAGACTAGTTCTTCATATATCTTTCAAGTCACAACAAAAAAATGCAAATTAGTTTTATTCAAAGAAAATTGAGAGTTTTGGGATGGTACAAGCAGTCATTTAAACCCCCCTGAAATACATAGCTATTTTCACTACACAAAGTACATCCTATTTAAAAATCCAGTAAGTCATGGTTATAGATAGTGGTTTACATACTCACGTGTATATTTTAAGCATACAATTGTAGACAAAGAAATGGTAGTTTTGTGATTAGTCACAGTAAAATTAGGTCCTATCCACATGTTTTAGTGACTCCATTATATACAAATATTTACCCATCTAAAAATGGGCCAAACTATTTCTCTAAATTATATCTGTTCTTCCACACTTTTACAAGGTTTCTGCTGCCATAACTAGATGTTGCTTGAGCAAAATTAAGGTCTGACCAGGAAAATATTTTAAAAATGTTAACATTAACTACTGTATTGTAAATTCATTCTACAAATTTAAAATTGTATTACTTGCAGGACTGAGATATCTTAGTTTAATAGAAGTTGTAAAGTTGGTGACATTCGGTTTGTGATTAAAATCCACAACTGCTCAGACAAAAAAAAAAAAAAAAGTATATTTTACTGAGTTTAAGGGCCTCTGACATTGATGAGGTCTCAGTTGGTTTATAAGATAGTTGCTGGATTGCACAAGTGGCATCACTGCACAACTATCTTTAAAGTTGTTAAAAATCAATAAAAACTGGAATTCATGACTACTCCCGTCCCTGTGAGAACTGACTGGCTGTTATTAATGGGATTTCACACACACTCTCCAAATCCAGCTAGTCCAAATGGTCATCCTGGCAGTTCCCAAAGTTCTCAGTGGATTTCCTTCAAACATTACCAACAAGTCAATTCCCTCACAAAGTGACTGTCACAGAATACTGAATATTCTAAGCATTCCTCTATTAAAATCTGATACATATAGAGACCTCTGTAATGAAGTCACATGTCTTCATATTTGACATACTAACATGAGTCACTAGAAATAAAAACATCTTGGACCTTATTCTTCATGCATTTTGAATTAGGTTGCTCCTAGAGGATCACATGTAGTATGAACATAACAATCATAATAAAGTAGCAAATATAACAACATACAGTGGTATACTGAGAGCAGAATTTGATGTATAAACTTACTGGGGGTCCTGGTTTTCCTCTAATCCCTGGGGGTCCTGGTAAACCCAGAGCACCCTGAAAAAAAGAAAGCTATTAAATAGACTTGAAAATTAATTGTTGTGTTTGAAATAATAGATTGCTATATTTTGCCACCTGAAACAGGCTTCAAAATAATTTGGCATGATGAGAAGTGTCTTCTAACATTCAACTTGCATCAAAAAGTTCTCACAGGATGTGCTATTTCAGTGACTTCTGATGTACTAGCCAAACAGGAAAGAAGATTCTTATTTATCTCACTGGCATGATATGAAGGAGCATTCCAAACCATGTGCTGCTGCTAACCACACTAGGCCCAGGTGAGCTGCAGATGAATGTCAAGGTTCAAGGGAAAAATATCTTTTACAACAGTTTCTTAGCAAGATTCAGATCACACCATAATTCTTTTCTTGTTTGATGCAACTCTAAACACAGAGCTGCCAGAAATCTGCCTACGCCCTTTATTAGTCTTTGTTCACACCTTCCACAACTTTTAATTAGCATAGCATTTCTTAAAAATATGTTAATTCAGTGATATGCAGTAACTTTTATCCTGCATTCTACTCTTCTGCAAGTGACTTGTTGCATTTTAAGAGACTCAGAAGACTGACGAAATTGCTGAAATTGGATAATTTTGTAAAACAATGCAGTTATAGCTTACCTTATCTCCTGGGTATCCCTGATCTCCTGGCTCTCCTGCAAGGCCATGCTCACCCTAAACAACATATAATTTCATACAGATACTTGTATGTGGCTCTAAATGGGGCAGTTTTCAGAATTAGAGAATGAGAAATTTTAAATACTAAATATGAAGCTAACACACATCTTTGACAATGCAAGATGTTGCACTGAAATACCCCCTCCAGGAAACCCTGTAGACCTGGATATTGTTATGTCCAGGAGTCACTATTCTGAACAGAAATGAAATACCAGATCAAGAAACTGAAGTAATTTTTAAAAATAGAAGTCAGAAGAGAAAAGAAATCAAAAGGAAAAATGGAAGACTTTGCCAACTACATTATGCTTAAAATTCAATGAAGGGAGTCTGGAAGAACTACGTATCTCTAAGATAATGAAAATATTTAAATCACCTTATCACCTTTCATTCCAGACTGTCCCACACTCCCTGGGAAACCCTGGTAAAATAAAGACGACATAAATCTCATGTTGAAATATAATTTGGAAAGTGGCACAAGCATCTGCGATGGGATCATTTAATACCATACCGTGGGCCCTGGAATTCCTGATGGTCCACTCGGTCCTGCTGGCCCAATGCCTCCCTATGAAACAGCAAGAAAGGTGACTGCACTGAACATTTGATAAAATCAAACAACAAAGACTGGTAACAGAAAGTGGAATTTTTCTGTACCACAGAGAGAAGCCAAAATCTTTTCAAGGCTAATTACTTAGGGGGGAAAAGGTGTCAAAAAACCCCCCAAGAATATGTGACTGTCAAAATAACAAGTGTGCAAAATTCAGCCTGCATTTTCTGTTCTCTTGTACCTTCAAAGCCCTTACTACATCTCTCCTTTCTTGGATTTACATGGCAGAAAAAAGGGAAATTTTATGACAGGAAAAAGAAAACTGAAACACAAATGAAAAAACTCTTACAAGATCAACCCAGCAACAGCAATAATATTAATGAAGCTAAACATAGGACAGGATTTAGCAATAGTTAAAACTATATTACAAAGGGGAAAGTCTATCTACTTTCTGCCTATTCTACTGCTGGGGGAAAAACCCAAACCAAACCAAAAAGGCAGTGTTATATCTGTGACTATGCAAGAATTTATTAGCACATATTAATATCTTTTGCCACTTGCTGAGAATGATGTGGAAAAGATGAGATGGGCATCTACGCATTTCCAGTTCAGCACACATTCCTTATTCTCTGGAAAGTCTTTCAGCAGTGTTAGCAATAATACTTTTCTGCAGCCATCATCAGACTCATGGTTCACTGAAGAAAAAGATTCATCACTTAGTGTCTCAATGGCGCTTGGTAGAGTTCCCAAGAAAATTGCCGCTCTACATTGCTTTAGCTTTCCATGACTGCTTAAATTCTGTATTCTCTCATGCTAGATGATCAAGATAAATTGTTTACATTGCTGTCTTTCACTTGTGCTACATATTCTAGTTCAGCAAGGCACTTCTGTACTAATGATACTGTATGCTGAAACACACTTACTGCAAAAATAGCATTGACTGAAAAATCACAGAGGGATACTGAGCTGGGAAATTTAGCTCACAAAAGCAGTGTGAGGAAGTTCCAAAACAGCTTTACAACATTCAGTTTCATTAAACTCCTGTCACAGTCTCCAGATATATAGTGACAACAAAGAACTGGAACTACACAGAAATAAAATTGGAAAATTATCTCTCTGATAAGAAAGTGTTGAATTCGTAAGTCTATTGGGTTTTTTAATCATCCTCCACCTACAGCAGCCTTGCCATGTGTTAGCACATGCTTATCAGTTTGGTTCACATTTGCACATATATAAAATCCAAAAATATCTCCAGCTACATGAAGTCTACCTTTCCCTCCATTTCTGTGTGATAACTAAAACCAAATAGCTTTTGACTGTCAAAAAGATAAGATAGCAGAAAAGGAAAATTAATATTTTCCTAGTATTAGGTGGCTTTTTGAAA
This sequence comes from Formicarius rufipectus, assembly GCA_013399695.1. Lineage (NCBI taxonomy): Eukaryota > Metazoa > Chordata > Aves > Passeriformes > Formicariidae > Formicarius > Formicarius rufipectus. The sequence goes on from VXAU01000663.1 coordinate 1,496,924, forward strand.
GGGAAAAAAAATTAAAAATAAAAACTAGTTCTGGTAACTATAGCAGCAAATTTGCTGAAACTCTTTTCCTTATCAACACTCATGGCCTTGCAAAGTCTTGAGAGACTGACTGGTCAGCCAGCCAAAACTCTGAACTTAGCAACAGCTTTGTATACTGAGAAAAACTGTGGGATAAAGGAAATATTGGACTTAGCTTGCTGATGGCTTCTCATTTTGCTACTGTTCTCATGAACAAAGACAAAAATACAATGAGGTCTTGACACTGCACACAGCTGGACTGGACAAGCTACTTGAATTAATGCTGTTGGTTTCTGCCAGAAAAATATATTAAATCCCATGCTCATTATTGCATCTTGTAATAGTATGATGTGTTATAATTGACTAAGTAATTTAAAGCATACATTGAGGACTGTAGTTCTTTACTCAGTGTTGAATGACCACTAGTATCTGTCTGAGTAAGAGTCACGTGAACTGAAGCCAGGGAGCACAAACCCATCTGGACAGCAGGTGTGGTCAAGGAACAAGGTTGCACCACCCAGGCTGTATTTGGGGATGGTTCACCTGAAACTTCCCCAGGGTCTCAGTGAAATTCTGCTATGGTTTAAAGAGAAAAATAGTCCCTTGTAAAGAAACTCTGGAGCAAAGCACAGCTGTTTCAATTATTTGACTGGAAAAGAAGAAACCAGAATAACCAATACAACATTACTGGAACAATGTGAAAGAGTCCCCATGTATAATGACAAGAAGGTAGGCCTCTCAAACGGAGCTTAGACACAAAGGAATTGTTGATTCCTTGCTTGCTGTTCAAAATCTAAATATGCCACTGATATTTTTCCTCAAGAAAAAGCTCTCATTGTGATTACATTTCATTTCTGTACAAGTGGTAAAAGCTTTGGACTAGGGATTGTAAATTGCTCCTCTATTTCACAATATATTATTGACATTCAATCTCTCTGTAAAAGACTACAACTCAGCAAGAAGGCAAATGGAGCTTTGACCCCAGGAACATTTATGCTCATAAATTCTAGGTAGGGCAAAATGACTAAGTTTTAGTCAAAATAATCAGTAACAATATCTTTTTAAAAGTGATAAATAGTAGGCTTTTTTAAAAACCCAGACATATTAGTATAGTTATCAAAGTCTGATAAAAAATTCCAAAGACAGACATGTAAGAAAGAAAAGCAAACTCTCAAGACCACAACCTCTGGTAGCATGAGTGCTTCAATTGGCTTGAATATGTCAGCTGGCAAGGACACAGTAAGTCATGTTTGCATGATGAAGGCTGGAAGCCACAGAAGTTTCTTGACCAAGCTTGTGTTTTCACTGTGGCAATGTCACAACAATCCAAATCAGGCAGCGAGGGGTGACTTATAGGAATACTTTTTTGTTATAAACGTATCATTAAAAGTTTAATAATAATTGAACTCAACTTTCAAAGTACTTCAAAGGAAATGTTAGATGACCATCAGTGTAAAGTCACAAACTCATCAAGAATGTTTCAGATCTGCAGATGCCAAAAGAAACCCACAAAGAAAGTACTGGAGGCAATCGTGGCTTTCTTAATTCAAAAGTAAACATGCCATTTCTCCAGTGTTATGAACATGGCTGCGTAGCAAGGCATGATTGAGACAAAGTCAAGAATCAAACAGGGGGCCTCTACAAGTAAATACATGAATTACTTAAAAAATAAGGGAGTAAGATTACACTGGATGAATGTATCCCTCTTTCCCACCTCCTGTAGTACTCACTGATGTTACAGAGCTTCTCTGGCACAACTGAGTTGATACAACTACAGCATGTAACTCCACACTGAGCACCACAACCTTACTCTGAGAATATTTATTTAAAAGAGTAAAAGTCAATATAATACTGTGTACAAGTTAAAGTAATTCTGCTTTGAATTTGGTAGCCATATTCAGGAATGAATGATGACTATGGTTAGTGCTTGGGACTACTGCACTTTTTGGAAAAGTACCACTGGCTTTAGTGCTATAAACTAGCAAACCTGATTATTTCACAAAAAACCCCAGGCACACTGGATCAGAAATAAGCAAACAAATCCACAAGTACAGAAGTACTCCATGTTGGCAACATGACAGTAGTTTTGTAGAGCGATTTGAATTAAAATCATGGCTACCTAAAACAAAATCCTTGTTTAAATCCTTGGACTTTCATAATAATTTTGTTATTTCACAAACACACAGGACAAATATTATAATACAACCATATCAAAGTAAGTAATAAAAATGTACTCACTCTTAGTCCTGGAAATCCAGGAGGGCCAACACCACCAACAATTCCCTTCAAAGAGAATTAATTTTAGATTATCTGAATTTTACCATTTGAAAAGAAATTCCAGTGATAAGATTAACGGAAGTAACCTACAAATGAAGTAATTAGGGATTTTTAGACAGTTCCCAAAGAGGGATGCTTTATCATTGTAGAGAGGAATATTCTTATTAAAATCCCTAGATTGTGCCATTCAGTCTCCAGATATTTGCATATGAAATCATTCCTGCTGTGAATTCAGGAATATAAGACTTTTTTTTTTTTTTACCACAATACTTAAAGTGGGAGGAAGACAAAAAAATTTTTGAGGGTGAGAAACAAATTTAAGACCCTTTTGAAAGATAAATAGAACACCAGCTCAGTTCATACAAAGATCTCGGCAAAACTTACATTCTTTATGAAAAAATTATTCTTGATACAAACTACAGTATTTGTACTTTTTAAAGAAGCTACAAATTCAACAGTACTACTGCCTCTGTCACACTCAAGTTTAACTCAGAAGAGGTTAAAGCACTACAGAAAACAGTTGCCAAGTCTCTTTGCCCTACAAGAAAGCCGTATTGCAGCCCTCCAGATCATCATGTCTCATGCAGGGTGTCCCAACACCTGGGACATGCTATACAATGTCACACACAGGGTTCACCACAGCTTGTTGGCACCCACAGTGAAGGGGAAGTTTCATGCAAGCAAATCTAAGCCCAGTTTGAAGGTGACCAATGGGGCATGACTTGGACAAGGCCCAGAGGACATCTTTGTGCTCTCCTCCCTCCTCTGGTGCCTACACACCTTCTCCAGCCTGCTCCAAACTAACCAGAGGTGAGGTTGAATGCTCCAGCAACATCCTCCAAGGCAGACTGACATTCTCAGAGAACTGGGAGGGTGTTGTGGAAATGAAGGATGGCATCAGACAGTTAAGCAGAAGAAATTAGGCATGGAGACAAGTGTCATTAATGTCAAGTGAGCACATGGAAAGAAAGGTCTTCCCTTCGAGTTCCTGCTGCCACAGCCCTCCCAGGCAGCCCCTGATCTCCACTGGCAGCTCACGAACAGGCTCTGTACAGATCCCATTAGCATTGCAGCCCCCTGCAGCTGCAGCTCTGGCCCCTTGCCTGAACAAGCCCTGCAGGGTGAGTTTTGGGGGAGGGGGGAAGAAGGGTTGCTGCCTGTCTAAGAAGGCAGAAAGATCAGCAGCTGTCTTCGCAGATTAGATGGAACTCGCTTGCAAATGTTTGCATTAAAACAGTCTTCTTTGTAAAGTGCAAATCTGTAATTTCATATCCAGACTTTCTGAGCTTGTTTCTATTAAAGTACTGTTCAGCAGATCTGGTGGAAACACAATATCTGCTTCATCAGGAATGGAGGGAGACTTGGGAGTACCAGGAAGGGAAGGACGAACTAACATTTTAACATCACTTGCAAAGTAGCTGGTGACACAAATCCTCAGAGGGTTTTCAAGATGAAAAGCACTATACTGGCATCACCTGACATTCCAGCAAGGGAAACTTTGCCTCAGGGACCAGAAATGCAAAAATATTTTTTTCCTTACTTCCAAAATGTTGACACCAAATGTGGCTAACCTACTAACAAAATTCACGTAAGTTTTTCTAAAACAAGTCTCTAAGACAGGCATCGGGCGGGCCTTCAAAAAGGAAACAATCTCTGCCCAGTTGCTGACTCTGGTCCATATCAGAAAAATCCTTAGATGCAAACTGATGGCAGTTTCCAAAGGAGCACCCAACAACACAGCATGATTTAAAACAGCTTTTAAAACAGCTCTTTTACCCAGTACTTTTTGCTGTTCCCTTTTCTTGCCCAAAGCCTTTCACTGGTTTCTGACACCAAAGGAAACCTGAGTTTGGAGTCTGCAGCCAGAGTATCCCAACAAATACAGCAAGATAGCAAAGCTCCTTTGAGGGCAGTCAGTGAAGGGACGTGACTGTGCCACAGTTTGAATAGCACACCACAAGAGCACTTCAGGCTGCACACACTGCCAAGGACAAAGCTGTTATCACACTGATTATAATGCACGAAATGACATACTAACATAATTGTTTTCAGTAACAGTTCAAAGGATGAAATGAAATATCAACAGCATAAGCATACAAAAGCTAGGGCTTTACACATAGACAGAATCCTATTTTGTTAAGGTGATTTTAGAATAATGGTTTAAATAAACAACGCAAAATCAAATCCTGTGCAAGAATTTCAGAAGACAAAACATTCATCAGCAATGAAATGAGGACAGCAAGAGATCTGATTCTCAAGGTAGTCAGCACATGTATCAGTGGAAACTGTTCTTTCAGCAGCTTTCTCAATCTTCTGTTGTATCTCTTTTTTTATACTTAATATAGTACCTTCCTAGCAGTTTCCTGGAAAACTTAACAGTCCAGAATTTTCCTGTGGAAGACATTTCTTTTGAAGCAAAAGTCTCCTTTCTGTTTATGAGGGGAGTTAATACTGAGTGTTAAAAAATTTATCTTGTTAATCAAAGAGAATTCAATACTTACAGGACTTCCATCTGGGCCAGGAGGGCCTCTATTTCCAAAGTCACCTGGAAAACCCTAAAGCAGAAGTGAAAATAGTCATTTTTCATTATCCAAGACATGTAGGGTGATCAGAACACTGAATTCTTATAGGTATGAGAAATTAAACATCAGCAAATAGATTCAGGAAGGGTCATGAAGGAATGGGAAAAGCAGAAAGTTTCAGCTGCACAGTTCAATTGAATAGAATAATGATGCTTGTTTGTGTCCTAAAATTAAAGCAAAAAATGATACAACTATACACAATGTAAGCATATGACAAAACCAGACAACTGAATTACTTGAAGAATATCAAACAATTATTACTTGAATTGTTTGCTTGGAGCCTATTTTCAAATTTTAATATTTTTACCTCAGCTTTTTTTTCTTCTTACTGGCAACATTCACTAAAACATCTGTCCTTCTCTCCTTATTTCATCCCCAAATATTAATGGTTGCTGCCTCAGTATGATACATGTTCATTAGAAATAAAATTTTTCATCTTTCTGGCACAACATTGTCCTTACCAACACGAACACTTGCTTTAGTCTGCATCTAGAGACTGAAACAGTAACTCAAGACATGATAAAACCTCATTCATTTTATGAGAGTTTTGACTTCAGATACTAGATTATCAGGAAAGAAATCTGATTTACCAAGTTAAGCACTGATTCTTCAGAAACAAAATTAAAAGGAATTTCACCATTTTACTGTCTCTAATCTATCTTCCTTACTTTCTCTAAGGGCTTTGAAGATTGTTTTGCTTCTTTAGAAGCACAACGGTTTCTGGGAAAGAGTGAATTGATGTTTTGTTTGTTTGTTTTCATTAAATTTTATCAGTTTATTATTGTTAGGCAGATCTCACTATTTTACTGGAAGAGCCACATGATGCTAACAGAAACTCATGCTATTAGTTTTAAACAGCACCATGCAGTATTTTCAAGACTGCTATCACTGTATGAAGTCAGGAGAATGGATGTAAGTACAGACCTACAGATGAGCCCAAATCCTTTTTAATTAGAGTGTAAGGCCCATATAAGGGTCTATAAGGAAATTTGCAAAATACTAAGGTAGAAAGGGATTCTACCTGGAAAAATTCAAGTTAAGGCACTTAAAGAAAAGAGACTTTTCCTGGAACTGAAAAATCTTACACAGTAGTATCAGAGTATTGAGAAAACAGAGAGATGTACTGACCTCAAGAAATCAGCCACAAAGCAGCAGGGCTTTACTGATCCATTTCCGTGGGGAAAAGGAGCAAATCTCATTCTTATAATAATTTTTACATTAAATACGTGTTGTCTTTTTAATGTTTCAGTATCTTTTTATCCCTCCCAGTGTATCAGGAACAATACTTGAAGGCATTAACCTTTCACCTCTCTGAGACTGTGTTCAAACCTGCTGCAGGTCAAAGGTACATTTCATTTGGCCTTTTTAAACTACTTTTTTTTGGAAGACATCCATATTGCTGTCCAGCTCAGGACTTGGTACAGCAGTGTCTTTCCTTAATGGAACAGGAGATATGCATTATCATACACTACCATATGAACAGCAGTCAGGAGGACAATATAAAACTATCTCAAGGAGATGGAAAAATCATATAATAAACCAACACAGTTTAAGCACTGTTTAAGCCATATTTACCTTTACTAACAACTTAATCCAAAATTCTATAAAAATGGTGGCAACTTTTTCTGCATACACACTGCCAAAATATGTTGAAACAACTTTAGCTGTTAATTCTTATCATCATGCATGACAATGTCAAGTAACCTGAAATATGTTTAACACTTCTTATAGCATCTTTTGTATTGATTTTGGTTGGAGATTTTTTTTCTGCTTTCTTCTGCAAATTCAGGAAAGCAAAACATAGTAATTCCTCTTACAATATTGAATTTTTTATTCAGGATCTGATCACAGAACTCACAAATAAGAACCTACAGCCATAACTGTAAGATCTGAAAATACAGGTGTTCATAGTGTTACTGTCTTATGATTTAAAAAGTAGAGGTTCTTAGGTTAATGGTCAATAAAGCAGATTTAATTGATTCCCAAGCTGTACACCACTGGACAATTTTTTCCACAACTCTGAAAATGTATTGTAAGATTTTACACATGCAGAATGGATATTTAATAGTGTCTATGTTGTTAAAAGCTACCAGCTAAGGTGTGGAGAAAGATTAATTTATGAGCCTCTCAAATAGCATAATATTTTAGTTGCACTTGCCTACCATTGGTAAATGTTGCAAAAGACAGAATTGCCATGACTCACATGTATATATTTTTTTTTTAAAAACTCACAAATGAGGCATCAAAATGGAAATGGGGAATGCAATGGGACCATTTTACCAGCCACATAAAATCATAGATGCAGGTCATAAAAAGTACAGCACAAACCCAGTACAGCAAGAGTTACAAAAGGCACAGATGATCCAGTCATCATAATGCCATTCTCAATAGCATGTGTCCTTTAACTGTTGCTAAAAAACTTACTAAGCAATAAAATCAAAGCAAAATGGTCAGAATAGGCTAAAATTGGAAACAATTTAATAATACTACCGTGCAAAAGTGAAATCAGTATTAGCATCTAACATTACTATACAACATACAAACGATGACTATTCATAAGTTTAATATAAAGCAGAACCTGAACTGTTTTTACAGTTACAACTGACTTGATTAATAAATTCTTGGTAAAATGTCCAAGGTCTGTTCTGACACATTGACAACTGGTTTTAACCAATCACAGATTGAAGAAAACTATGTAAAAACAATCCCACAAACGTATGCAAAAGCAAAAAGCATCATACTAAGAGGACAGATAATGCATTAAATATACTGCAGAAGCAGCCAAATTAGTTATTAAGATCATAAACCAGAAAGAAATTGAATACATATAATTCTAATATGAAGTATTTTCTTAAAATCATATTGTATGCAAAACTAATCTAAAATTCAAACAAATCCTCATTCTACAGTTTTCACAATACAGATTTGGGCAACTGCATATTTTGTTCCATTTCAGATATATCAGAAATGTTACAAATACAAACAACTATTCAATAAATCTGCTGAGTAGCAGCAGTTTGTGAATTATAAGTGTACAATCCCTTGTATGATCCACTTCTTTTATACTTTAAAATTACTTTCCAAAAAGGAAATGATATTTGGGATCTGTTTTCTCTTATGAAGATCCCTGACAGTCAGGATTTTTGTGCACCTTGTGCTGGTTGTACCCTAGAACAAAAGGTGAGAAGCCTGACTTCAGGCACTATGGAATTCTCATACCAGATTTCCTTCAGTGACAGTGCTCTGCCCCAAAGCACTAGTGTTGCTATCAAGGGTACTGTGCCAACACTCTGCCATTACAGCCATCATTGTTTGGGGTTAAAATTACACATACTCTCTAAGATTGTGACACAGCCAAGTACTTCAGGCCAGGTTTCCATGTGATTGCTCTCCTGGTTTGGTCCATACCTTAGTAGCCTTTAGTCAAAAAAGTACTTTATAGACCATAGAGAGGATTTGGAATAAACCTTGGATTGAGGAAATTACAATATTACAAAGAAATCAGTATTGAATTAAGGTAATCACAGACATTGTGCAGAGGTGCTTTTGGTGCTCTGTGACCTATATGAATTGTATCTGAATTGTTTTACATAAATAAAAGTCCTTATCAGAACTTAGCCTAGCACTGTGCTCTCACTGTAAATGGAAAAATAACTGCTTACCACAGCATGCACAGCACCAATTAATTGCTACAAATTGAAACAACTATACTGGCAATCAGCAGCCTCAATGAAACCTGACATGGAGAACGACAGTATAATGCAAAACATGTTTTTAGTGTACTCTGCTGTCATCTACTCTTCCTATTCCACACTCAGCACAAGCCTTTGATTTTCATTCAGGTTCTTCTTAAATGTCACATGTGACACCAGCACAAGACACTGACAACTACTGTAAGGTATTGATGGCACAGAGCCCTTCTTGCCCAACACTCAGATGCACAAAGTAGCATTTGATTCAAGTTATAAACAAACAACAATATGGTCAACGAGCATAGGAGCATACTGTCCTTCAAGCAGAAAAATTGAAAACCAGATTCCTCCTTTGGTTTTATACCACAACAATTTGATAGCAGCTTCAGAAAGCAGACTATCAACTTAATGGCACTTTTCTTGTCTTTCTTTACATCTAAGCAACTCTTATAGGCTAGTGACGTTTTTGGTTGGTGTTAGATCACACAGAAAACAATACAATTAAACAGAATCCTCCACAACTTTCTTAGAACACATGAAGAGTCAAATGATGATAATCACACTACTACTGCAGAATAAGCTTGTTTAACATGGTAGATGAAAGCCATTTGAACTGCTGAGTGCAACTGACTGCACAACCAGAGAATACCATCATAACACTTCCAATCTCAAACCACAAGAAAGTTAAAATTAGAAACTCCTGGATAGCTTCAAAGACCTAAAATAATATGGCTGCAGAACAAAACAAAACATTTGGCATTGAAGATATACCACAGGAAAGATGTAAACCTTGATAATGTATACTTGGCAGATTTGTGTTTATTCTCAGCTGTAGAAATATATGTTAAGTAGAGGACAGCTTTAATTTACCATAGTCCAGAAATATCAGACATTAGAAATCACTGATCTTCATCCAAACCAACATCAAAATCAGATTTACAAAGCTTGCATCATGTGCACCTTGTGCTAACACCAATTTTACAGCATATATTTATGTGCTCCTGCCACCTTTTAACCCTTCTTACAGCTAATAGCAATAATGTGCCACGAGGTTCATAACAGTAAGCCTTCCACACTTCAGAATGTTCAGCAGTTATAACCTGCAAAGAATTTGCACTTCTGCAAAGTACTAATTGAAAACAATAGAAAGTCATCTATGAAAAAAAACAAAACTACTTTTTTCAGCTGATTAAAGTTACAGATTAAATTATAGGTGGATTTACACTGGCAGCAGGAATTGTAACAAGTATTAGAAGCTTTACCTGTCTCCCTTTAGGACCTCTTTTTCCATGAAAGCCTGGGATGCCCTGAGAAAGAAATAACCCATCAAAAGCAAGTCTTCTTTTCTTCAACACTAAAATTCAATTAATTAAACCTGCATTTGACCACAAAAGACAGTGTCAAAAGCATTAAATAAAAAAAAAAATTAAATAAAAATAAATNATGAAATTGCACCAGTGAAAAATGTTCATTAAGGGCCTTATTATTAAGGAAAAAAAGTAACCCTAAGCCTTGCAGCTTTAGAATAAAGTAATAATTTCCAACTGCTCCCCATTTAACTTTAGCACCAGAGCCTTTCATTGATTTGGCCAATTTGATACGACCTTTTTATCTGATTTTCTTCAAATTAGTTTTGCTTTTAGTAAAAAAAAAAAAAAAAAAACTTAAATGAATCATTATACCTTGTACATTTTTCCCCACTGCAGCATGTATTGCATTACCACACAAATATCCACTTTTCATTAACGTTCCATTAAGCCTACCCTTTCTCCTTCAGGTCCTGGTTGTCCTGCCACACCTGGAGGTCCAATGAAACCCTAGAAACACAAGAACAATGGTTTTTATCAACACTGCTTGTCCTTCAGCATTGGCCAGCTATGGGTTCACAATACAGAGATTAAACTCAGGCTCATTTGAAACTATCAGTGGAGCTCTAGCTCCTTAAATGTGACTAGGATTTACGTTACAACCAACAGCAAAACCAATTTCCTGTTACAAGGGTAGAAAATAAAGAAGTAGTAAGAAAGTGGTCCAGTAAGACAAAGTTGCATCAATGCCTTATTTATTAGAATAGATGAAATTGGCTTTTTTTTTCATATGTTAACCTTATTCAGGAAATACATCAGAAAAGATGCTCCCATCTGTAATAATGGTGTGATCACTGCTATATGTAAGAGCTCTTAAAAAGAAGTTTATCTTAATACAAGAAGAATGTATTTCATAAAGTTCAGTCACAATGCATTCCTCTGCCATCGTTCCTCAGCTGCACAGAAAGATGGGTTCTGCACTACCAGATTCAACCTGAGACCAGAATAAACATATTATTAGTTACTGAAAAAAAATCCTGGCTTTCATATCTCTCTCCAGTCCTCCAACTGTAATTATTTCATTTCTTGAAGGTTGACCTTCTTTTTTAACAAAGAAAAATTATGAAAGATAGTGCCCTTCTTGTCATTCAGACCTAATGAGAGTAAGAAAACAAAGGCACTTCTACTTTCTACAGTTTCTTAAAACAGATGAGAAGCAGAGCACAGTTTGATTACAGGAATGTTTTAAACATAAAGCTTTAAAGATACTTCATATCATATTGCTATACACCTCCATGGCAATATGCCTCAAGAGGGCTGTGTCATCATTTTTACTTGGAGTTGCTTTTAGAATTCATGTACAGGACTTAGCCTTAAGATATGACAGGTGTTTTCCCCTAAAATTACTCATGCATTGGCCATTTTTAGATTTGTGCAAACAGAACAGCAGTAACTTTTCAGGAAGTGACTGGGATCACTTAATGTCTTGTTGGTTGAAGGGAGAACAAGACAAAATGCTTGAAAATCTGAGCAAAAATAAACTGAAGAAACATAAAAGAAACAATCCCTGAGGGTACAATATCTGTTGGCACTTGATCCTGACAAACTAATTTTCCCAATCACTGTAATGAAAACTGACATTAACAAAAAAACACCCCAAAAAAACCCAGAAAAATGTTTAAGAATCTGCTGCAGGTAAAGACTTAAGTAACTACATTGAAGAAACAGGACAAAAGAAAGTCTTACAACACAATAAGGTTATCTTAATAGATACTTGAGAACACAGCACACTGCTCAGGAAATTGTATATGAGTTGAGGGCCTGAAAATAACTAGCAAAGGCCTTCTTCAAATCTCAGATGCAACCAGCAATATACAGTTTTCTGGAAACCTGTGTCTATAGCTTGATGGGGAGAGTCAGCCTGAAAAAACATTCATACATGCACGAGCATGTATAGAAAAAATCCCAACCTATTTTACTTCCAAAAACCATCAAAAGCAAACCTTGAATGCAGAGAGAATTAAGAGCCTTCAGTCCCTGGGATACATATAACTACAACTGAATAACTCTAAAATCTCAAGATCACTCAAGATTTGAGTGTGACAAGACCATTTCCCTTTATCAACTTCTGTAGCTGTTACCGATTGCAAATGCCACGTCTCCCTTCTTGACAACTTCCATTACGTAAATAAAGCTTCAGGCAGGAAATGTCCACTCCTCTTCACTCCCAGCTCTCCTGCACTCAGTATTGCTTTCTTCTCTAGCCCACATGCAAGTGAGGGGAAGGGCAACAATGGAAGGCTGTTCTGTGCAGCTCACCATGGGGAAAAAGAAAAAAAGAAGCAACCTCTTGGATGTATCTTGAAAGACACAATATGTTTTCCCATTTTTATGTTTTCTAAAGGCAGAGCTGTTCAGCAGGCATACAACTGGCAGAGCTGAATTAAATTCCTCATCCCTTTTCTTGTATATCGTATGGGTAAAAACAGACATGCATACCAAAATGCTTACTTACTCTTACACCTTTAGGACCCGGGTTACCTTCTGGTCCAGCTAAGCCCTATTACAAAAATACATGAATTGCAATTAATTTTAAATAGCCAGATAAGATCTATGTAAAAGAACTGCAACAGCATTTGTTAACTGTAAACTGGCAACACATTCTTGAAATTACTAGGGTTGTGTCATCAAATAGTCCCCTGGAACCATTTTCAGAAAGGTCTCCCATTAATACATGGCTGAAATAAAGACAATGACTAAAATTTCCACTACATTAAAATTATTTCTTCAGGGGAAAAATTTTTTTCCAGACCCAGTTATCTGGCATTACAGTGACATAATTTCAGAGGATTTTTCATGAGCTTTTATATTAGAACACATCTTCAATTATTTTCAAGCTAATGTCAGAATAGCAAATAAAGTGCAAATGCTCTAAACATTTTACATGAAGTTGACACAAAAATTTTATCATCCTTTACTCTATAAAATATTGTAAAGGAATTTTAAAATATAAGGCCATTACAGATCTAATCAAATAAAACATTGAACTATTGGCCAAATTCACCCTTTCAGCAAACACAAACCCACAAAGTCAACTGTTGTCAGTTTGTATCATATACCTTTATATGGGGAAAATGATGAGTATTCCTACTTTATATTTTAGTTGTGTCATTGCATCGGGGTATCTGTTACCTAACATGTAAATCCAAACAGTCAAAATCAATATGTATGTAAGTGCTTGTATTTAAAAAACATCTGCTTTCTAGCTTTATTTGCTCTCCTAAAATATCTCAGTGGTAAAAAAAACCCCAAACTTTTAATGTTCTGTTTCTCTAAAGGGCTGAAGAAATAATTCCACCAGTGAAGTAAACACAGGCAGTAAACAGGCGGCTTCCTACTGCTTCTGGCCTTGAAACACAAGGGAGATAAAACACATAGAAGCACATGAGGTTTATGGAGGAGTGTAAAGCGTTCAAACATTCAATATTTCGGACATTCAGCATTCAGACATTCAGTATTTTGGCAATGCCATTTACATATATTCTAGAAAGGAACAGCACTTCTGCATCTAACCCATCAAAATTGAAAAGCCATGAGACTTAGCATTCCCTCGAGAGCATCACCAGAGAGAGGTTTGTGTCAAAGCTAAATGACAGTATGTGAACAGATACATTTCTATGATTAGTATTTCAAAAGACTTAGACATGGTACTTCTGAAAAGAACAAATAAGAGAAAACAAAAAAACCCCCAACAAATAAATACCCCCCTCCCCCTCTCCCCAAAGACTTTAGTGTAGTTACTGCACCTGCCTGCCAGGGTAACCAATGGCCCCAGTACTGCCAGCCATTCCTGGAATTCCCTAAGTGGAAAAAAGGGATGGGATGTGAGAGAAAAGGAAGAAAGAAAACGAAAAGAACCAGCAAACACATTTAAAGTTACAGTCTGAAGTTTGTTTTATCATTTCTCTTTTAACAGCAAGCCATATGATGCAGCTTAAGCTCATGGAAAACTCATGCAAGATACAGAGTAAAATCGTAAAACTCACTCATCATAAATAAGTAACTTCACCAAATTCAGTTACATATCCCTTGCAAAGTCAAAGATTTTGTGAAATACAACAGTGCAACCCTTATTTGCATAGTAATAATGTAGATGCTATTTGTAAAAAATAATTGAGGAGGATTATAGGAGATAGGTAATGAAGTAACCACATAGGTCTTAGTGTATTTGAACAAGCACATTAAATTTTTCATTAAAGAAGAATCCTTGTGTCCTAAAAAAGGTCAACTTCTGTTTTGTTTCTTCCAGAATCAGGTCAATATAGCACTAGATTAATCATGAATGCATAAAACTTCTCTCCATCTTCTTCTTCTTATGTTAAACACTTCCCCTCCTCCCAACCCTCAACTCCCCCCCCACTGGCTCTATCTCACTGCCATATTATAGTATCATAGAAAAATTCCTGTGAGCCTGTAATAAAAATCACCACTCATTCAGTTAAGATTTGTGAATAAAACTCATGAAACTGGCTCTTGAATTTTCATCTCCCCTCAGGTGTTTACCATCTGTTATCATCCCCATTTCCTTTTCAGGATCATCCAAAAGGAGACTTGTTCTTCCACCTACTCTGGCATTAGTGGCCTCATTAATGCTAATAAAAGACATCAGCAATTGGATGTCCTTGAAACTTGGATTCAGATTGCTTCTTGTACTGACAGGGAAATGAGAAAAGCACTCAATAACTATTGCATTTTCCACATGTTAGGAGATTTAAAATGCATTAAATCAGTACAGGTTTAGGAGAATCCAAAATGTGCCTCCTATAAGAATTTTACACCAACATCTGCCAAGCTGGTGTGGGAGCTGAAAAACAAGCTGATTTTTTTCTATTTCATTGAGACCTTTCTTTTACCACACTGACCTCTAAACAGTCTGAATTCTTGGTCAAGAACAGTCCAGTATTTCCTTAAGCAGTCAGTAATTTACACTGATAGCTTGTACTGAACACTGACAATGGGTCATACATTTTTCTCTTGTCAACTGCTCATCTGCAGAGTACGGTGTACTGTGCTATCATCACTCACCTGCTCTCCCTGTGGCCCTTGCAGTCCTGGATAACCCTTAAGACCCTGCAAGTAGAGAAAGAGAGATGTAGTAAATACATGGATCTTCTTTTCCTACTCTATTCTCCATTTATCAAGAAAAAAAAAATCCAGACTCATCTGCTTGCAGAAGTGGTTTACATTTTACAGCTTCTATGAAAGCTGAGTTAGAGAAAAGCAGTAAGAAATCATCTTGGCAGTTGAGACAAGTTCAAGATATCAGCATGCTATCAGACAGTTCCAGACTTGTTCTCTTTTAAACAAATGAGCACATGGGATGCTGACACCAGTTATGGATGAAACTGAAGAACTAGATTCTGCACAGTGCATTTCCCCATTTCAAATCCTTGTCACGATGCCTTTTCTGAGCAAGCAGTTTGGAGGAGAGGTGTATGTACATGGTCACCTCAGACTACTCTAGGACACACTCAGGAAAGACAGACATTTCGGAACACATGACAACTCAAATAAAATGAACACAGAGCAAATTTCAGCTCTTCTACTATGGAATTTATATTGGCAGGGAAAATAGCCTCATCCCAGAAATCTTCCCTGTGGTGCTGGAATCACAAAACTGTCAAACTTTACTTTACACATTGATCATTTCAAGTATATTTTAGCTCTTAAAGAAAAAAAATAAAAATAGAGGTGGGCCCTGCCATCTGCATCAGTATACTTGAAACAGGAACCTTCTTCTCTAGTGTCTTTACACAATACTAAACATATCCAGACAAGCTGGTCTAAAAGGGAGGCTCTAACAGTTGTATGATTTAAGCAAAAGCCAAGTTTCTGGCCTCCACATCCTTTTCAAGAGGTACTGGGAATACACAAGTCCAAAAGCTACAGTTTTAAAGAGAAATATCAAAACAATCCTTATTCTGGATAGAAAGCTAACATAAAATTGACAGCAGGAGCATCTTGGCTGATGTTAAACATCTGGATGCCTTGTGGCAGGATGATACTCATCACTCAGTAGAGACTTGAGGCTCACTGTAACAAGAAATTCTGCAACTGATTTCAGCAGATCAGGTAATCCAAAATTTTTAATGAATTTCTGCATGATCAAGACAGTATTTTGTGCATTAAATTAATTTTAATATCATATATGAGATCAAATGATAAAATTATTTTGCTTGGTGACAATTTTGGAATAAGCCAATAGCTCCTCTTTAGCTTTCAAATTGTGGTTCAAAACCACAGTTTTTTACAGTTCTGACCATCTCTGTATTTCATTAATTTTACCTACTACAGAATTTTATCCACTACAGAATTTTATTCTCTCTTTATGCTTAAATAATCAACTAAAGCAGGCATTGCTAGAAGAGAACTCTCAGTAGTTTCTTATTTTTGTAGTAGAAGGAAAGCAAATGCTTCTACACACAGAAACACTCAAAGAAAAGTTTATCACAGTTTAGTCTCCAAGTGGGTCATTTAGTTGATTAACACCTGCATGGACAGTCTCAAAAGAAGGCACAGAAGCAACTGTGAGATGAAGGACTGGTTACTGATGTGCATGTTTCTACATAACAGCATCTTACATCTGTCAGAGCAAAACTGCTCTGAACTCATACATTAGAGTAGTAACCCCATATCCTTATTCAGAGTTAGCACGGCTTTAAGTCATTCTAACTCACTTAATGCTGGTTAGGAATTAAGCTAAATCAAGTTAAAATTTACATCACTCCAATGAGGCAGCTTTCACACAGGGGTTTCTTTTCCTGTGACTTGGCTAATCCTCTTAAAATTGTTAGATTTTTATTAGCTTGAGTTTGTATTCTTGAGTGTACCCATAGAAATTAGATGTGGTTTACTCTAAGATGAAAATAAAAAATAAAAATAAAAGTTCACATACACTAGTTTGAAAAATTAGTTACCTTCCAATTTCTAATGAAGATTAATTCTCTGACTTAAATGCTCAATGTAGAAGAGAACTGTTTGAAGCTTCCAATTGCAGCAACACAGACCTCAAACACATTTCAAAAACATAGCAAGTTGTAAGAACTTTTGTAATACTTTGGTCTGCGTGAGAGAAAAAACATTTACTGCCAACTAAAACATAGTAAGTTTCAGTGTCTGACTTGTACCATATGCAGCACAGTGGGACCCAGACTGAGTGGTCTATAAGACAGACAGTCTGTATATATAACAGCAAGAACTATTCTTTCTATCTTACTGTTACAGATTGTGTTTACTAGAATTTCTATGTATTTGATATTGAAATATATCTAGCACAACATTGTCAATTACTCTAGAGAGCCACAAAACTTCTGTAACCTGTAAAAATCAGGTTAAGTGTTATGATTAATGCTACAACCATCAGCTCAGAGATCATAGTCTTGGAAAAGTATCAGCTTAAAAGTTGCCTGAAGGTGAAGTCTAGCAAACAAATGGACTCCCATGTGCTGCCATGTGAGCCTTTGCAATGTTTCCTTATCAGCCCCATAGTGTCACCACACTGCCTCCAGTTGGAAAAAATTCATCAACAAACAGTTTTGTTTTGTTTTTCATAGCTCCACCCCATCTTTTGCTGATGTTTATTCCACAACTAAGACTTCATTTAGTATCTTTTAGCCCAAATATCCTAAGGAATGGAATTACCACTCTTCTCTCGCAGAACTGAAGTTTCATGAGTTTGATCAGGATTTTATAGACTCAAATTCTCATGATTTACTGTTACACACAATGTTTAATAGCAGTTTCAGCTTTCCTGCTGGTTTTTGCCCCCATCTAACTGATCAGAGGAGCTGAATTTATGTAAGGTGACCTCTCCTTACACAGAAACTATATTCACTCTCTCAGTTCACAGTACTTATTTCCTCTATCAACATCCTTGATGTTCCCTTCCTAAAACTCCCTGTCTACCTTAAGCTTTCTTGTACACATATGAAAAAATACTGCACTGTGTGATCTCCAGAGTTGGAACTTGTTCCACCTGAGATCTATTTTATCAATTCTGGCACAGGTTTGGCAAAAGGAAAATAACTCAAGTGCAGAAATACTAAGTTTATAATCCCACTGAGCTTTTTCTATACTACAAAATACACAACACAGAAAAATAAATTTAAAAAGGTTTTAGATGCTGTATTATAGCATATAACTATACTGAAATTGAATAAAACTGATTTAAACTGGCTGAGTTCCACAGGCAAGCCTACCTGTCCTAGCAGCTCTTTGAGCAGGGGCATGCCATACCTTCTGAAGAACACCAACCATCCTGTTATGATGATCTTGCTCAATTCAGTTGCAAGGGAAGGTTTTGCACAGTAGACAGGTGCAATACCAACAGCAAGCTTAAAGCCATTGTATTGCCTCTTGACCACCAGACATCCACCTGAGGGCCACTTGGGCCAGGGCAAGTCACATGACAATGGGAACAGAGTCTTACCTTCTGGCCTTTGATCCCAGGGGGACCTGGAAAGCCTAAGGGGCCTGGATCACCCTGTACAATAAAAACATCCAGAATTAATATGTTTCACTGGAACATGACACAGCCCTGTAAGCATGTATGACTTCATAGCTTCTCTTCCTTACTGGGTATTTGCTATGAAGAAGCAGCTAATGTTGTTTGATTGGGCACAGATTTTTACTGGATTTTTTTTTTTTAGGGGAAGAAAACAGAAAAGCCGAGAGTTCCTCAATTGCAACCACTGGGTACAACATGCCTGCTTCTGCAACATGGCCAAATCACGGCTGGAACAGACTTAGTTCACAACCTCACAACACTTACTTTTAGCTACCATAAATGGGAATGAAGACGCTACACAATTCTTGAGGTAACCCTTTCCTCAAATGAATATATATATTTAACTATTACTGTTTATTGTTTGCATTACTGTTATGCCAACAATCCTCAGCCAAGAACCAGGACACCATTATGGTATGCACAGTGTAAAGCACTGCATAAATCTACCTGTGTGAAAGGCACCTGGAAAGATGCACACAGAAATACAGCAATTCTCACTGGGTTCCTTAAACTTCACAACCACGTGACAGCATATGGGAATAACAATTACAGCATCTCAAATGCCAGGGAAAGAGAAAAAGATGCAAATTTTTACGGTTGTTGCAGATGGGGATGGAGGGAAAGTTATTCCAAGTATTTTTGTCCTTCCTTGGGAATAACAGTGAAGAGATTAACTCTTTCAGGATTAATGCCAGAGTTCAAAGTCAACGAGTAAAGAAATAGATCCTGGAAGTGAGTTAGCATCCAAGTAAATTTAAGTCCATTAATTAGGGCAAGCAAATTTTAATCAGAGGAAAAAAATTAAGAATGCAAAATAGCAAGAACTATAAAAATGCGTATCCCATATTTTTTGTTTATAGATGCATTCCACATGCATTTAGGTGTAGTCATACAAACATATGGGTGGGCTTTAGACTGTTCTGTGGCTGCCTGGGTTCATGCCGAAGAGCATAGCTTGAAGTTCAGGCAGACACGTACCGCTAAAAACACTGTGGTTAGATTGCCAAAAGCAAAAGCTGGTCAGATTAAAATAACGTTATTTCCACAAAAGCTGCATTTCAATTTCTCATTAGTGCATCAACAGACACATTTCTGAAATTCTTCTCAGCAGCCCTTTAATATTTACAATATATATATCTGTGAATTTTAGGGTTTGACAGCATGTATGCATTAAAAATTAAGTTATTTTATGTACACATGAGCAGCTACTAAACAACAGTTATTTGCTAATGCCTTCTTCATTATGGATAGTGGTCCTGGATTCTTACAGTGTTTTCCACTTAGCACAAATATTCCATAATTGACCTACCAGCAAATGCTGTTAATGAAATTTAGCATAAACATAAGATTTGCTAAAAGATATAGCAGAGACTAACACATTAGAATGCAAACATCCTATTACATTTTTAGTGTTACAACATTGACTCTAAAGTTTCATACATATTCAGTACATTTGTAATATAAAAATTAAATAATCACATGCTTTCAAGGTAGGTCACAATTTTTATGAAGGATATCTGAATACGTATACTCTAGTATTTTGGGCAGAGAGAGCAACTGTTCATTTGGATAAAGTGGCTTCGCAGGCACTAGGAGGAAAAACTCTGAAGTGAAAGGACAAACTTTAGCATCAAGAGTCCATTTTAAAAAAGTGGTTAAATACAACAGGCAATAATGTGTGCCCTTGTCATCACCAAATTCTGTTTTGGTGAGTCCAACCCTAATGGACTAATGTAAAGTACCAAAGAAAACTGGAAACTGTATCTTGTTATATCAGTGTGAAATTAATCCAACTTCATTGTTCTAAAAGCACTTCCCTTTTGTTTTTTGAAATTAAATCAAATAGATAATTTAAGTTTCACCTTTTAATATTTTTTTTTTTATTTTCCTTTGATTCATTACATCACCTGTGCCTACACTGGTCAGTCTAGCATAACTGTTAAAACATACCAGCGTTAAAGCAAATACAAAGCATTGTGATGTCATAATTTGTCTGAATATTAAAAAAGGCTTCGCAAAAAATAAATGGAACAAATAGAACATTTTTCCATAATAAAATAATACCTTTTCTCCACGTTTTGCCCGTCCTGGAGAGAATCCTGGGTCCCCTTTAGGGCCCTGTTGCAGAGAAATTAAGCACATTAATACCATCAGGGAATAGAGTTTTTAGTAATATATGTAAAAACAAGTATTCCTAACTGTTACAGCAAGAGGAGGAGGAATCTTCATATAAAATGTGCTTGTTATTATAGATACTCTTCTCATAACTGTTTCAGTAAAGAACTACAAAGAACACAACAGTGTAAGCTCACACTGAAATGTGATTTACATTTTCCAAATTTCATGTTACAAACTTTTGAAAAACAGATTTGTTGCTAAATACAAGCAAGATTACAGCAGACACCTCAGCCAAATTGCTCTGTCCGTATCTCCAGCACTTCAGGACACCAGGTGTTCCTCAAATACTGTGCAGAATTATCAGGCTGTGTTACTGCATGGACCATAACCTTGTGCAGGTTTACTCAGCCTCAACTGATCTGTTCATATCAGGCTATGACTGTGCTCTTGACTTCAAGGCTGTAGCCTTACTTACAAGGCCCAGTGTTACTCACAAGCATCAAAATCTCTCCTCACTCAAAAATATGTTTTATGCAGCCAAGGAAGTGAATGTTACCATTAAAGTAATCCCACCGCAGTGGGCTAGAGTTATCCAAGTATTTTCCAGCTAATAGAAATTTTGGACGATAGAGTTATATTCCTCAAACAACTCCAATCCATATTCTGCCTCCATCTTCCAGAGCAGGCAAATTGATCCAAGAGTTGTAAGAAAATTGTGATCAGCTCTCAGCTAGTTAAGACACAGGTCTTCTGATAACTTATCACCTTTCCCTTATAAGTACAATTACTTCTGTATTATTTTAAACCTAAAAACCAAACAGCCACTGCTATGCATGTTTTTTCAGTAGTCGATTAACAATGCATCAGCACAAGTTGTGAGAATAAAATAAAAGTACTTCATTGTTTAATACATGTAACACTACAGTGTAGTTAAAACAGTGACAGAATCCACAAACTGGATTTTCTTAACTAATCTGTTTTTCACAGAATGAGGAATAAAACCAAACCTCATGGATAATTTTAAATCACTTTAAAAACACCCCTCAACTGTCTATCAGGAATCAAATCCTGAAGACATCAGCTATTGGTTGGAACTGCTGGCCCTCACTCAGGGCTGGATACTACGCTGTAAGTACTAGTTAATGTCACTCACATTTCAAAAGCGAGTGCAGAAAGAATCCTGGAGCATCTTAAAGACAAAATAAAACTCTCCATTCACTTACTGCCAGAAAATTGTTACAACTCATCTGTGATGTGCCAGGATTAAACAAATGTTTCAGTTTACATACTCATTGTGGATCGATCATATCTTCATAGAGCATCTGATAATTTTTATTTAAAGAAAACCATTTTGAAATATACTTGTATATTTTAAAATGAAAATGTATAGTCTAACAAACGAAAGTGATCACTAAGGACCTACTAATATATATTTTTATAACAAAATAAAATATATACAGGTACATACACACACACAATTCCTTCTATTCTTAAAATCATGGAGAGAGTGACAGAACTGATAAGAATTATAATCCAGGAGGGAAATACATTATAAAACAAACCCTTGAAGTAATTGGTTACAATTATTTTCCTAGCAATAAATTCTACTGTACAGCCAGGATAAATATGGTAAAAATTAATTATGAATCCATAAGTTTAATTGTTCCTATAGAACTGCATAAGAACAAAACCACCAAAAATAGAATCACTTGGTTTCACAGCATTTGGCACTGAAAGCTTTATTAAAATTCGTTTTATGTCCTCAAGCAGATTTTAACACCTGTCATGACAGGTCAGATTCCTGCAATTAGGAATTGTATGAAACAAATCATGGTGCTGCTTTTTTTCCTAACACATCTATCAAATGGTTCAAACTAAATATGAGTTGAAGGCATTCTGCAACTGCACAAATCTGTCAAATCTATTTAAAGAACCTATGTTACATAAGTTTGAGGGTATTATTTGAGCTTCCAGTCCAGTATTTTGTCTTTGATTTTAAATATCACATCCATAAATCTTCAGAAAATTACTCCGGCATATTAATCAAGTAATAATGTCTGATATATCAGAATATTTCAATATAAAAGGTTGGACATGGACAATAGTAATTTATAGAGAATGACAGTATTTTTTTCATTTTTTAAGGCAAACTAAAAGGTTACAGCAATTAAGTGTTTATTCTGATTTAAACTTCAGTTTTTCAAAGAGGCTGAGCTGATTTACAGGAACTCTCTAGGAAGTACAGACTTTTATGAATAACAGTTTCCAAGTCATCATTCTGCACATTTGGATGTTTTCCTTTCCACTGAATAATGCTACCTCATTTTCATACGAAGTTCAATTTAATGGATTACATTTAATTACAGTATAATTATAGTAGCACTCTCCATCTGTAAACCAAAGAAAGCCAATTACTTCTATTATCCGAAACAGTTCTAGGTCTTCCAAAAAGTCATTAAAAAGCTGATGTATTTACATGGCAATGTGGATAAATTAACTCACCTTGGGACCTGGCAATCCTGGCAAACCTGGGTTACCATGTGGCCCTGGAATACCCTATTTAAAAAAACAAAAACAAAAACAAAACAAAA
>VXAU01000663.1:1520186-1542158 GCA_013399695.1 Formicarius rufipectus
AAAAAAAACCCCCACAAACAACAAAAAACCCCAAAACAAAACAAAAAACCCAAACACATAAAAAACCAAAAACAAACAAAAAATCAAAACAAAAACCCAACCCCACACAAACAAAAACCCAAACAAACAAGAAAACAAACAAAAAAAAAGAACAAGGAGTGGGATTATTATTCACTACTCCAGTGAACACATGTGAAAAGTTTGCAGAGAATAATTTTACTGCATCTTTGCTACTTTTAGAAGCACTGGTCAGATTTTTCAAAGGATTCACAAGACATAAAACATACACATCTTCCTAAATAATTGAAGTTGAGTACTTCCTTTTCTTTTAAAAATCTCAGAGTGTGTTGTGTTCCCTGGTAATTCTTAACAGGTATTTGGCACACAGTCACTGCAATATTGCATTCCAACTACAACACCTGAAGGCACAGGATAAAAATCAGTAAAATCGCATTTTGAGGTACCCATTTACACACTGCAAAAACAAGGAATCAGATGAGTTAAATCAGTGACTTAAAAGATGACTCGAAGCAACACATTCCACCTTCTTTAAACAAATCACAGATTTCCTGATTGTCCCACAGCTAGAAAACAGGCTTATTACTAAAAGCATTCAACTTAAACCATTCCAAGAACAGAATAAGCCATCACGACTACCTAGACTTTCAGTGTGTCTGTTCCTGCAATACATTCAGCAATCCTCACGCCTTGAAAAACTGCACACCAGGGAAATTATTTGTTTCAATGGCTGTCAGCAGCTATGCATCTTCCAAATGCTGAAGGACGAAACTGGTGAGAACCTGTTGCTAGTAAGTAGGCAACAAAGCTTCTGTTGAATTCACTAAGGCCAAAATTCCACCCAAACAATTAATTCGAATACCACATATAATAAGAATACTTCTCAATTTTTCTGTATATTCAGTGGTCTAGCAACAGATACACTAAATGTTTGTCTTTCCATCACACAAGGCCAAATTTATCACTTACACCTTACAGTAACAGTGAAAGCTGTATATGTTAGTGCTCATCCTCAGTAATGACGGTGTTGACATAACTCCACAGAAATGGTAATCCCATGTGCTGTTTGAGAGATTAATTTGCACACTGGAAACTTTGGAGGCACTCTCAGGGATTTAGGAGAAAGGAAACAAAGAAAATGCCAATACAGCTGCAGTGGCTCCTACTTTTGTTGCTTGCAATGTTATTGACTGGGGCACAGTACCACAATAAGGAAATGCAAAAGTATTCTCATGGAATAGAGGTATCAGAAGAGTTTCACATCATGATTAAATCTGAAATTGCTGAAATTTCATTATAGAGAAACTCAGAACAAGCCAAGACACTGAGAAAAACTTAATTGTCAGTCATGAACTTCTTTACCATAGAATTACAGGGATCAAAATCAGGAGATCTCTAACCACTAAACACACATTCCTGAGGTGTCCAAACCATGTGAATCTCTGTCAGGATCTGGTTTGGAAACACACTTGAGAGACCCTGATTAAGGCCCAGGCAATGCACCTCTGCACTCTGCTCTTTCTCTTTGACACCTCAAGTCATATTTCAGAATAACAAGTGGCAGCCCATGTGAAAGAAGTCACAGGGCAGGCCAGTAGATGAGGAAATGAACTTTGTGTCAACAAGGTTTTCACAGGCTCTTTGGCTCATAACATTTCTGCCATACCACATTTCTTCCCTACCTATACCCACTTGAATTTATCAGTGTTGTACAAATTAAAGAGCACTGACATTTCAAAATAGTCTATTTTTGATCAAATTGTTTTACAGACTTTCTTGGCCCATATAAATACATTTTAAACTCAGACCTATGGGTAAATATTTGCCATTTTCATGTTTTCCAGGCACCGTAATGTAAGCTGTCTCTTCACATTGGAAAGCATGTCCTACACGATAGTTAATCCAGAAAACTGACACAGTAGAGCACTCTGCATTTAAGTACTCTGTATCTATAAAAAAAGACCTGCAGGAAAAAAAGAATCCCAAACAAGTAACAACTGAGCAAGAGCAATCTCACCAACAGGCATGGCTTTAAATATATGGACAGCCTCTTCTGAAATAAAGACCACTTCCCAATTGTGAGAATCTACTTGGGTACGTGGGATCCTGCCTCTGATACCAGACATACCCTTGACAGAAGAAGTAGGCAACATAAAAAGCTCAGTTGTAAGAACTGTCAGCTTGTAGAAGGAAAATTTGAAAAAAGGATCCAAGAAATCATGAAGAGATTTATTTGAAAGAATGCTTCTCATTTTGTACTTCTAAAGGTGTCTCTTCTACTCCCTTGCCTCTGACTGATCTAAAGCATCAGCTTGGTTTTCATCTTTTTTGACCAGTACACTTTCCTGCCCAGTCAAGCCAAGTTTAGAACATCCTGTGCTTTGCTGGCTTTCAACAAGCTATTGAGCAGCAGCTTGTTTAAATGTTCCTCAAAGTCTGAATCAAAACTCCTCCCACACATCTGCTGAGCCTGCATATAAACTACTCCCCTATCTCCCACTTCCGATTTGCAGAGATGAGAGCACTCTCACCCCATCCCCATATACCGAGTACTGAAATTACCTACACAACAAATCTGTTCCTTCCAGTTGTCCTTCCCCTAAAACCCCTCAAATCAACTATGACCTCAGGAACTCCTCAAGCATATTTCTTTTGTACTCGGTTATGCAAACACAGATTCACTCTCTTTGGCCTCATCAGCTAGTCTGTGCAGTGGCACAGGCTTCTCCCATGCTCATGGTAGCTGGGGTGCAGGTTTTTGCTACTGTAGCTCCGTGCTTAGGAGAAGTGTCCTGACGTGTATCAAGCTATGATCAAGTTGCCATAGTGCAAGAGACTAAAACACATTTTTGGAAGATGGTTATCCCCCTCTACATGGCTCTGTCTTGCACTGGTTAATTTTACAGCCCCCGCCTGCTCCTCTGTGGCTATGGCCTGAATTGCTCACTCCCCCTCATTCCAAAAACAAATGAATGTGACCTTAGGATGCGGCAGATGGGAGTGGCATGGAAAAACTAGAAGTTAATATTGTGAGCAGCAAAAGCTAGGTACAAATATAACAATGCTCAGTGTATGCACTCATACACAAAATTAACTATGCTGGAGGCTCACAGCAGAAGAAACTGTTTGCTTTGCCTTACTTAACCTACCTGCCAAATATCAACAATCATACACTTCCATGATCACTAAGCACATGAATAAAGCTGAGAAAACCAATATTATGCAAACTCCATTTTGATTATTGCTGACCTGCCTAGAGGTGCAGAAGAACATAGTTGTTTTACTCACCCGAGGACCTCTCTTTCCTGAAGGACCAGGTAAACCTGGAGGACCTGGAGGACCCTGGTGACAGAAAATCAAAGCAGTTGAGCCTAAAACCTGATAGGAGGACAGTATCACAAGTCTGATTGAGATCAGTTCCTCTAACTGATGACCACCTGCTTGTGCAGACTTTCTCAATTTGAAAATAAGTTTGCAAACTACAAGCAAGTGTGTTTTTAATCTGACTCCAAATCAGATTCCTATTTAGAAAGTATCTTTTGAAGAAAAATTGGAGCTAAAAGTCTGGATAGTAATCTTTTACATAAGTGTATTGGTATTAAGGGAAGAAAAGATCAGGTGAAAGAAACAAGTGCAGGTAATGCTAAACAAATAATAAAGAATAATTAAGCCTTTTTAATAAGCATGCTGGCATGCCAGACACTTTAGAAAAAATTGGAGTAACAGAAAATAAGGTATCACCTCACATTTGCCCTTGTATATAATGAACATCATTCTCTTTAGGGATAATGCAGATTCTTTTTAAAATGCTAGTATGTAATCAGATATATTTTTTCCAAATGAATTACATTTCTAGTCACCACATAATGTACTACCCCTTGCATATCTAGCTGCGTTCACCATAGAAACCTTTCCTTTTCTGTATGTGACTTGCTGTTCAGATTCAAAACCCCAGGGTATACTTCATTGTACTCACATACAAATGAGAACTCTAGATTAAAATCTGCACTTCTTTATATTATATTTCATCTATCAAATTAGATTTCTACAGAGGGATGGTCTACTCTTACAGGTGAATTCAGCTTCCATCCAATGCATACACAGCAAGCCCCAGCTTTAACAGAAACCATGTACTTTCTGCAAGGGAAGATGGCCATCAGGAAGTCAGACCTCATTAAGGAGGTCAGCTGATAATATCAGGAAGGGATTCAACTTGTTCTTTTACTCAGACTTCATCATGCTCTTGTGTTCTGTATCTACAAAAGCCTCTCAGCTAAGACATGGGGCAGAACACTGAGTGTCACACTGCCCATCACCAAACAACAGCGCTGAACGATGGCAGTGATACCATGAAAATCAGAAAGGCAACTATGGTGGCTGAAATGACCAACTCAAGGGTTTTGCAAAAAAAAGGAAATGGAGGGGAGGAAAATAAAAAAAAAAAAAAAATTAAAAAAGAGAGAGAGAGAAGGGGGGAAAACATAAACACCTTCTGGGGTTTTATTAGTAACCAACAAATCATTAAGACAAAAGTTACATTTTTAAAAAGCTCCAGTTTTGCGTAAGAGATAATCCTTTTTTCTTAGAAAGCTAATTCTTAAAACTAAGAGAAGACAGTGCTCATTATGGACTTTAGGCTTTCTCAAGCTAATCACATTCATTCATCCAAAATACAGACTACTTGTGGACAAGTCTGAGAAAACCACTGTTGATGTGAGGAATTAAAAAAAGGTAATTTCAATTAATTATAACTAGGAGTCTAATTGTAGTTGGGAATATTTGTATGTCTGTACACACTAGATTAAGTCATGCTGAAACCCATACCTGCATTTTCCTCTCTATGCAATTTAGAAGACACAAATCTGTGTAACTGCTCTAGTCTTAAAATCAAACTGTAACAAGTCATACTTTTGGCACAGGAGGTTCCCCATTCACCATGGCTGCATATATGCTCTCTAGCAACTTTACATCTTTCTGAAGTTATATGACCCCATGTTTAAAAGCAAAAGAAATTTAACAGACACATGGAAAACTCTTGACCTGGAATTCTTTCCAGGTTCAAAAATGCACTCATAAGGGCACAGAGAGCTTCCCCTCTGCTCTGCTGAAGCAGTATGTTTTGTAATATCTCCTCTCAAATTGTAAGTTTGCACTTTGATTAGAAAACTGTACTGGGACTACAAAAGAAAACAATTTTTTGTATTAAATAAAATAGTGGAAACTAGTGTCTATTCTTTTGCAATTTGTTGTACAAAGGTTCTCTGTATTCTTGTTTCAAATGCTTTCTACATTTTCTTAAAAATACAATAGTCAAACACCAGTATTTTCCTAATAGAAATCTTATTAAGTCCCCTGATCTTTGCTGCTCACTTACTGAATGAGGGCAGTGAGAACATTTTTCTCTATGTGGCTTCTAATTTTTTTAAAAATAGTATCTGCTCCCTTTGCAAAAGCAAACAAACAAAAAAAACCCAAACCAAAACAAATCCAACTCATTTCACTTTGATTACACTAAATCATAAGTAATTATCCCTCTTCATACTAAAAGAAAATCACAAAATGAAGAAAATCTAATTATAACCAAGCTCTCAGAAACATCTAAAAGCAGCAGTGAAATATATTTTGAACTATGTAGACAGATTAATAGTGCTTTCTCAAGGCATTCTAAAATAAAGCCAACAATTGTAGATTAAGTCTCTGGTTAAGAATAATAAACAATTAGCCCCAGCAATCCCGGTGTTTGACTAAAGTACTAACAAGGAGTCTCCTTAAGGAGAGTATATCACTCTTTAGCCTCCAGCACAGACTCCTCCCTGCACCTCAAGCAGTATGTCTGCTCATAGCTGACTTCAGTAGAACACATGTAACTCTTCATGGAAGAGCTTTTCCAACTAGCTGTAAGAAGTTATTCTGTCCCATGTATTTCTATAATCTGTGAAAGCAACTACAACTTCAAATCAGCATGAATATTTTTATATCAGCTAGGAAGGTACTTAAGCCTTTTAGGCATCCATGTAAGCCACAGAAGTCAACTTCTGAGAGTGAGCCAATCTCTTTTAAACCAAGGAATAAGTCATTTGTTTGAATAGCTTTTCCTCCAACTACTGGAAACAATAATGAAACAAACCTGAAGCAATTAGCAACATTAATGTGAGTTTTAGCTTTTGACATTTTAACAACCACAAAAAAAAAAAAGTGACTTTGCATAAATATTACAGATGCAAATTTAAAATTAATTTATTTAATAAGATCAGTTTGCTCAAAACAGATCCTTTGTACCTTAAGAAAGGCACTACAACATTTTCTTTCAGAATTGCAAAAACTTCATTTAGCTATTGAAGAGGAGCTAAAGTTTCAAATAATCATTGCTTAATCATGAAACAAGAAAAGTAGATGCTACTCTTCCAAAAACTTTCACTACTTTTCAAATGGTCACTGCAATGAATGTAATGGTGAACTTTCATAGACATTTTCTAGGATACTGAAGCAGATGTATGCATTTTAAACTTGCTCTATTACCCAGAGATAATAGGAAACATTTCATTTACATATAGTAAAGCCCTAAGATTTCAGATGCATAGCAACAAATTCTGCGATAAGTAGTTAAAATTTATGCACAGGCATACGTAGATCCTGTTGCCATTCAACATCTAAATGCCATTCATTGAAGTTTGTCTTTAAGAGGTACTTGACTACATACAAACCATTGAAACTCACCTCACCTCAAACACTAATTTTTTTAAAAGACTAAATCATAGAAACATAGCAGTTTAATGCTTGAGACATCAAATATCTGAGGCAGGCAGTCCTTCAGTAAAATAAAAAGACTCATGTACCTTTCTGCACACCACCAAAATAGCTGCAGTATGGCAGGGAAGTAAACAGATGCACCAGGCTTCAAATCTATTCTAAAATCTCACCATAAAAAATATATTTAACTTCTAACAATGCTAAAATAATTTATTCTACTGGTCAGGTATCACCAATATGTTTTCCTTATGTCACACTTAAAATTTCTTACTCTGTCTTGCTATATTCTCTATGAAGAGGCAAAAAAGTATCTTTAATAACTAGCTCTTTGCAGAACTATAACATTTGTTCCTTACTTCTATTACTAAACACACTTTTGTACAAAACTTTGCTCAGAATTATATTTTCTATAACTACATCACTATTGCTGCAATCTTCTGCAATCCTTACTGTCTACGTCCTTTTTAAAGCTTCTCATCCAAAACTGAGGACGTTTCTCCAGACTAAAACATCATCATACCCAAACCAGTAGAAAAATTAGCTTGTCTCAGATACTCAGCATGCCTGGTAATGAATCAAGCACCACAGCAGGAAGATGCATTTATTCTCCACTGCAGTATGATACCATTCTATGATCCTCCTGTGACTATCAAACCACTCACATCCCTATCCTCTATTTGTACTTTTAATTTCTGTACTATTGCACTAAGTTTCATCCCATCAGTTGTCTTAGACCATCTGGAATTCCAGTCCCATCAGTCAGAATTCTTCCTTGTGCTCCTAGAATGCTTTGTCTACCTTCTTTAGGCATATTATCTACCTTCTTTAAGCATTTCATACAGATATTAACTATTGAGCTACAAGGATCCAACCAATCTTGAATGTTCACCCTTCTTCTTGTTTTATTTGCATTTCACTGGAAATGATAAAACCTGAACACTTCTCTTTCCAAATGCCCTAGAGCAGGCAGTCACTTCTGGATGATTAACCTCCTTTCTTTACAGCTGTAGAAGTCTTTCCCTTTCACTGCCAAAAATTTCTACAACAGTCAAAGCTGAGGAATACGTATATGGCTTTGGGTTATGGATTAAATGTTTTCAATATTGTTGTGCAGAAAATGGGGAAAATAGGGAGTTTTTGTGGTCAGGGAGAGCCTCAGCAAACAGTTTTGTTCACCTGAGAAATAAACTAAGAGAGAAACAAGCGAAAGTGTGAGAAGTTGGCTAAAGAGTAAAACAAGTGAAATCAGCTAAGAGTGAAAAGGTAGCTGATGTTACCCTTACTGCTGTTTATTTAGGACCTCTGAACTCCCTTCTCAGTGTTGTCACTCTCATACCACTTGGTTGCAATAAGAGCATCTCATCCAGGACTCAATTCTGCTTAATGCAGCACTTGCCATCTCCCATTCCTCTAGGCAGCGTCTCCAGACTGCAGCTTCTTACCAGCTAGAAGGAGCACCATCACTGGTCTTCTACATTTCTCCTCTTGGCTGAGCATCTTCAAAATCCACAAAGCTTTTCCAACAGAGGAAAATAATTCCCAGCCCATTTCTCTTGGAAAGCCACATCCTGTGCAGGTAGGCCAGAAGATGCAAATACCTACTAGCAAGCAACCTAAATCAGCTCTTCAGCTCACGTCAATCTCTTCTTTTACCAGAGTGGCTCTATGTATCATGTTACTGCAAACTGCTTTGGGATGGTGCAATGAAATATATCAGCTTGAAAGTTACACAGTTAAAAAACACACAGCACATTTATTTTTGTAACCTTCACACAGTGCAAGCACTCTCTGCAACACAAAAAGGAGTGGCTCTTAGATGAACAGAGCATTCTCTTGAAAGCAGTGTTCCACTTTAAACTCACTTTATATTTTTCTAGGGAAATTGCAACAGCTAGAGTTTTAATCTGGGTCTTAGGAGTTTTGAAGAAAGAGATGCCCCTTTTTCTATGCTATCCATAAAAGAAAGTCTGAATTCCGAAGTTCTACTTTGCAGCGGTGGGTAAATTCCACAGCTGTAGGATCATGGAATACAAGGGGCCTAATTACACAAGGCAAGAATCAGTTCTGGTAGATGACTAAAAGCTAAAACGAAGCTGAGTAGTTTAAGAACCACAAAAGCTAGTTCTTGCCTGTCAATTCCAATAGAACAAACATTAATTCTGTGTTCAGATCTTGAAAGAAGATTCAAACCAACCACAACATACTGAAAGAAGTAAAAAGAAGCAGGTTTCATGCCTCATCAGGATTTTTTGCTGCAAGGGAAGTTCTCAAGTTCCTCCATGTTGCCTTTTTAGGTTCCTTGTTGAAAAGATTCTGTAAGTACTTGTATAGTAAAGTGTTTGAGCCACACATATGAAAGCTCTATTATCTCTTGTCTTCTCTACACATGGATATTAGACTGAGAAAGCAAACCAAGATAATCTCTTCAAGTCTGAGGCCAGCAACGGTGGCAGGTACTGCATCGCAATCTCCACAGAGCACAACTCTCAGTTTCATGCAAAGACCTCTCCTACCTTTGGTGTCAGCCTGTCTGGCAGCACAGTGTTTTAGCTTTGTCTCTTATTACAGTGGGTGCTGTTGGCCCCTTCAGCCAGCCCACTGCCCACAAAAATCTACATTATCTTCCCTGCTCTGATCTTTAAGACCTTGGGCATGATATCTAAGTCCTGATCCAGCAAACACTTCAGCACAAACACACCATATTCACTGCTACAGAATACAGTCTGCATTCCTAGGTGAGATGAACATTTGCATTCCCTGTCTGTAGGATGGGCATAGAAATTCTTTGCTCTATCCAAACCAGCAGTTATCTTTGCCACTGTATGTATGGGGTCTATATGTAAGAAAAAACAAAAACAAACCAACCAACCAAACAAAAACCCCCCCAAAAAACAAAAACAAAACAACAAAAACAAAAAATCCAACAAAACCAAAAAACCAACCAAACAACAAAACCCCAGCAAACCCTAAGAACAGAGCATTTGGAGTTTCTTTGTAATGCAAACAACCAACACCATTATCAGCAGCCATTTCTGTGCCACTTAACAGATTTAGCTTTCTTGGCCTTGACTGATTGCAATCAAAATGAGCAAGCTATGCAATAAAAAGTTTCAATTAGCAGTCACTAAACTTCTTCAGCTCCAAAACTGGAAATGAACCTCATGTTGATGGCAACTACATATTTAATGATATGTCACTATAAATACTATTGTAAGGGACAAAAAGAAAAAATACTGACTTCACATTCAAAAAAGATTAAGCAAGAGCACCTCTAAATTAGTACAAATTACTTGTTAATGCTTTTTTCAATTCTGTAACAATTTCTTTATGCCTGGATCCTACTTAGAGTAAAACGTGAACTTTTTAATAGGTTCTTAGTTTTTGATTCATTTATGAAAAAAATATTTCAGTGTGAAAGAATAAACACAATAAATTTATGGGCATATTCAAATATATATTAGGAGCTGCTTAACACATAATAAATTGCATTCCAGTAATAACCACACAGATGAACACTTACACAAATAAAAGAGGCAGTAAGTGTAATTATTTACTCCATGCTATGGTTTAAAAATTTTAACCAAAAGCTTACACAAGCGTGAAGCATAATCCATCATATTTCCCAGGCTAAGCAGAACTGCTGTTCTTTCTGCCCTGTGTCTTCATATATATTGCCCACATTCTAATGTACTAAAAAGTTTACAAGCCTTGTGCCCACAATAAGAAAGAATAAATGGGTTTCTATTAGAAACATTACTGTGCATTTGCAATTGTATCGAGTCACCCCATTGAACTGAAAAGAAAGCTGTAAAATCTCAAAAGACTGTTCTAAAAACCACTTTGCATGCAGGTTTGCTGGACCCCATAACCTTGGGTTATGAATGATTTTACTAGACTAAGTTCTGCAGCTGGTCTCTTTCTAGTACTATATATTTTTATAGTATTGCTCAAGTAAGAAAACTGTCAGTCATCCAAGTAGACTGGTTTCTCTTTTCATGGATCAGCATCTGTATTTGTGAACTGCATAAATTTAGCCTGTAATTTTATTAAGTCAGTAGTCTCTGTAATTAGCAGCTAGAAACACGTCTGCAAACCAATTTTTAGACAAGCCTGAGTGGCCTACCACTTCACCAGAATGTGAATGTCTTGAAGGCCTTTATATTCTTCCAGTAAATAAAAGTATATGACACTTATACCACAATTACATGCGAGAAAGAGACATATTTAAGGCAGACACACATTTGTACAGTACAGCCAGGAAAAGATACAGTCACAGCTCTGGCATGCTTTGAGGGGTTTCTTTCAAAGCCTCTGTTTAATCTATATTGCTGTATTATAGTAAGAAGAGTAATAAAGATAACTTACAGGAGGTCCAGTTTCACCCTTTGGACCTCTGACACTTTCCATTTCAAACATTTTGCCAAGATCTTCATAGTCATAAGCATAATTTTTAATACTAATTTCATAACTGCTTTCTGGATGATAAGTCTCATCAGCATCAAGTGCACCTTCCTGCCTCACACTAAGTTGATTACCCAGAGGGAGTTCAGCAGGCAAACTGTACAGGGTTGTGTTGAAGATTTGCTGCTTTTTGCTTGGTTCATCTAAACGTTGCTTTGCTTTTTCCATTCCCTTGCTTTTAGTTTTACTCTGTTTTACAGGGGAGATCAGAGAAGGCTCACTTTGTCTGCCTATATCTTCTATGGTATTGGCTGAACTATCTGGATATGATCCTGCAGGACTTTTAGTGATGTTTCTCTTTTTGCTCATCTCCTGTTGCTGAAGAGGCAGATTGATGTTGTCCTGGAGTTCTGTTTCAGCTTCCAGCAACGGAGATTTGGTTTCTGCAAACTCCAATGCAGAGGCATTTCTTGACTCAAAGTGATCTGTTAGAAAGTGAATCTGAGCAACATTGCTAGCAGGCATATTCAATACTTCCTTCCATCTAAAAGCTGATATATCATCCTGGTTTTCCTCATCGATGATCATCTTCGAAAAAACATCCAGCCCATCTGACACGAGTGGAGCTCCCAGCTGAGATCGATACGTTTCAGCCTGGCGACACTGCTGTTTCACATATTTACAATAGTTTGCAGAGGCTTCTGCAGAAGGAATAATATCTAGCTGACATATAACTCCTTCAAAGCTGACAGACTGAGAGTTCATCCTTCCCAAGGTAAATACACCATTCGAATCAAATGCCTCCATTTCAGAAAGTACTCCACTGCTATAGTACTTCTTTCCACACTCAGCAAATACTGAGACAGCCTTGTTTCCAATGCCAATGGCAAATGAGTG
The DNA here is from genome assembly GCA_013399695.1 of Formicarius rufipectus. NCBI lineage: Eukaryota > Metazoa > Chordata > Aves > Passeriformes > Formicariidae > Formicarius > Formicarius rufipectus. Next base: position 1,532,253 of record VXAU01000663.1, read on the forward strand.
CCATTGTTCATTATGAACACTATAATTGAAGTATACAGACTGCTTCCCTCCAGTGTACACTGCTACCTTTCTCGGTAGCAGCTGGACACCAAACTGCAATCTACTTTTGTTCCTAATACTGAAAAGGAAAGCATTATTGACTCTGTAAGAGTACAACCCTACCAATATGGTGAATGGATGCCCTAGATTCGATGGTATGACTTGAATGATGGGGGACTCAATATGTGCATCACTAGTTAGTACAACTCCTGATATAGTTAGACGAACACCGTGAGGTAACAGAGATGATGTTGAGGGCACTGTTGTCTCTGAGGGCTCTTGACCATCTTTCACAAGGCCTAGTTGATGAAGAACATCTATTGCTGTAAAAAGAAATAAAGGCACACTGTTCATAAATTCAGATCCATATAAACAATTGTACACACAACATCTTAGCAAATCTGTACCTCCCAGAGCATATACACCACACACAGTAAGACCAACAAAATCTTAAGGCAAAGCACATTGATTTTTCACATAATCAAACAAATAATTAAAGCAAGAACAAAATTTCCATCTTAAATAAACCAAACAAACAAAACAAACACACAGAAAGGCCCACATAATGTCCATTGTAGGTTAATTCACTTATAAAACTGAAAAATCCCCATCTGCTCTCTTCAAACTTCCATAGTGATCAATGAACACACTGGTTAATTTCTCATTTTGGCTAATACTGTCTATTCTTTGAGAGTTACTGGATTTTTTTCTTACATTTTCTTCTGCAAAAAAACTTCTGCAATAAAACCATGCTCTTCTCTTCATCTGAAAAATCTGAACGAAAGCATTTGAGGGAAAAGCTGCTCTATTTATAAGAAGGGACAAGCTATTCATAACACAGTAATACCTCACTAGAGCACCAAAAGACAGTCACTAGCTCAAAGCAAAATACAAAGGTAGGTCTTGCCAAGGAGCTACTATTTGCTGCTGGGGTAATTCAACTGGTACCTGTGAAAAATTGCTGTGCTTCCAAGAGGGAGCTCTCTGCCTGCCAAGCATGGCCCTGGCCCACTATAGAGCTGGTTTCAGAGGGCATTGTTTTCCCAATGGGATGACTGTATGTATCTTTGCCAGTTAATGAGACTAAAATAAAACAAAGATCTCTTGAAGCAGAGATGCAACAGAGTACACCACCACCTCCTTTCCCTCCACATTTGTTTACTTGCACTGATGAGGTGAACTCTACAGCAGTAAGAGCTGTGAGGAGCAAGGAAAGAGGAGAATTGCCAGGACCCAAGGGGCAGTGCTCCCATCCTCTGGCTCATCTGTCCTCCTAAAGCACACAAGGCTGCAGCTACCTTGACAGAACATTGAATAGAGAGCACACTCCATAGCAGGAGACATTAAGGACAGAGAAGCCAGCTGTCCTACTGATGTATATCTTATAGATTTGGCTTTGGCATATAGACGTCTGGAGAAATCTTCTTCCAGGGTATAATGGGCAGTAATGTTTTGACTGTTGCATTCTCTAGTGTCTCATACAACGTAAGCTTTGTACTTTAACTTCTTCCTTAGCATGTGCCTTACAGTGTCTCCATCTTTTACCTGGCTAAATACCTTCAGCTAATGGGTAGAAACACAAATATCTAGCCTCCTCATAAACTGAAATCATATCTGTCCTGAGGTAAGAAATCAAAGCCACTTAGGGTAAATCAACAGTCAAAGGCAATCCCATGCATTTGGTATTGCCAAAATCAGATTCAGGCATACTGGAGTTGTGGGCATAGACACCTTCTTCTTCCAAGATGAACATAATGACACTGATAGATCCCTTATAATGCAGCTGAAACTACAAAGGCTTGAGTAAGAGCTAAACCACATGTCCCCAGCAGTCCTTCTGTAGGGCTGCAAAATAAGACAGAATTTATGGCATTGACTGATTGGTAAAACTGCTTGTCTGTTCTTGTGAAAGGCGCCACAGAAAAAATTCAGAGATTAAGGCAAAACACAATCATGGAAATAGGGAACAAGAAGGTTGGGAGCTAAAACACATGACATGGGAAAAGGCTAAAGGAATGACATTTTTTTGGCCTTGAGGTGAGAAGGTTTGGGTGAACCTAATTAAAATTGACCATTGTCTGAATTGAGGCCACAGGGAGAACAGAAAAGCTGAGGAGTAACAGGCACAAGCTGCGACACAAGAAATTCCAGCTCCATACAAAGAAAAAGCATTTTCACCACAGAGGTGGTTTAGTGCTGGATCAGGGGGCAGAGACATTTGTAATCTCCATTCTTGGAGATTTTCAAAGCCCAACTGGACAGGACCCAAGAACCTGAACTAACTTCGACATTGACCCTGATCTCAGCAGGAATTGGGAACAGATGAGTTCAAGGTCTTTCTAACGTAAATTTTCTGGGTCTTTGCACAAGGGGAAACTGAACATTGAAGTTTTCATAAACAGTATTGCATAGAAAAGTACCATACCATCTTTTTCTACCCTTTTCCCACTGGAACAATTTCAGTGAAACACCTGTACTAAAAATTACTTAAGAGTATCTAATAGTTCCACTGATCAAATAAGCCTGACAGGGCATACACTGTCATTTTCTACAGCATTTAGCTGAAGCTACTTCTATGGATATTGTGCTCATATTAAGTAAATAAAGCTGTTCAATGGCACAACAAAAATCTGCAGTAAACAAGAAAAGTTAAGGATTCTCTGGAATATTAAGAGAGAAGAGCAACTGAAACAAATGGGTATTTACTCTTAGTGGAGGGAGAAAAAAAAAAAGGTCGTCTTTCCCAGTTTCCCTTTCTCTGTTTACTGAATGTATTCATAGGAAACTTTAAGAATAGACAGATGTTGGCTTAGTTTCAGTGGTAAATTCTGAAAAGTGTCTGCAATTTCCTTGAGAGTAGTTTACAAATTGGAACGAAAAGCATCAACCTGAATGCATTGTACATCTTGAAAATTAATTACACACCCTGTAGAGTTTCTAGTCATGTTTGAGATTCGCAGACAGGCCAAGACTATCCTGGCAAGCAGCCAGCTCAGAGGTATGGAGAAAGCATATCTTTGCAGAAAGTCATGTGTATGCCAATTTCTCAAGATGTTTTGCCTCAGAGCAATTAATTTAGTATGGCTGTATTTTTATCTGTCAAGCTGATAGCAGAGGTCAGGTTATAGCAGAGCTTCGCAGCACAATGCATCTGCTAATGAACCACCACACTTTCCCAGGACCCTGGACTTGCCTGGTCTGCCTGTAGTTATGGAGGAGAAAGCTGTCATTGCATTGCTTTTGTGAAGGGAAGCTAAAAACACAGGTCCTGTGCTCTGGGCAATGCAGTCTTACATATGCAAATAATCCCCAAGGCTAAACACACTGCTCCAGCCCTCCTGTGCACTGGATGGCCAGTTGACTGCACAGAGGAGAATAGCTAGCAATCTAATCTAAGATTGTGCCTAAATATCACATCCTAACCTGAAATATTTGGCAAGCACGTGTATTTTAAAATTTTTTTAATTATATAATTGCATTTAAAAATAATGCATGTGATCTGTCCAAAGTATTATAAATTGAAGTATCAAATAAGAACCGTACACTGGCTTAAAATAGTTTAAAAATGACATTCAAGTCAATCACTACCAATCTTGAACTGCAAGCAAAATTGCCAAATTTTTGTCAGTTCTGATTTGAAAATCTGGTTTAAAAGTTATTTTAAAAAGGAAAATTGTCAGAGAGCATAATGAGGAATAAGACATTCACCACTTCCTGCAAATAGATTTCTGCAAACAATGACAGGTCCTGAGAGAGCTACACACAAATAAATGTTATGTGAAAAATTACATCAGATAAGTAAGTATAAACAAATTATTCCTTGCTGACTTGCTGCCTGTTAACCCACTGTCAAGTCAAAAGGCTGTTCCAAACATTTTTGGCCAGTCATTTAATTTCTGGCCCAACATATATTTTTATTTCAAGTCTTTCAGAAGCTTTTGGCAGCACACAGGACTTTGGGAGCAGGCAACACTCATTTTTCCTCCCAACATGACAACCACTATTTTCTTTACCTATCAGTTGTCAGTTTTTTGTGTTTACCCATGTCCGCAAAACATCTGTCTTCACTTACTGTTTATTCAACTCATTAGTCCCCCAAACTGTAACATCTTGACTTCTTGAAGGGAAAGTTGTTTTGGTTTTTTGGTATCCAGTGCTTTCCTTCCCCCTTCTAGGAGGACTTGAAAAATTCACAATCTTACTGCATCACGAAGGGAGGGGAAACCTAATATGTGCTTTGGCAAAAGACCTTCTGATCTGCTTATGGCACACAAAAAAAAAAAAAATCACACAGAGGAACTAGGAAGGAATGAGTAGATTTGCTATTTCATTGTTTTGCAGCTGTATTTCATTTGGTCCCTTTTGGTCGCTTCCCACATTTCTCCATACTCATGACCCCTCTCAAAGCAGGATCTCTGAGATGCTCCCTCTGATTCAGTGATCCTAGTACATACATTTCTCCCTTTCCCAGTATGGGTAAGGGAAAGACAAGAGCAAGTCATCAGACAGATCTATCAGAACAGAGTAATTACTCATCAGGTTGTCCATTTTCTAAGCAATGATGCATCTTCAGTTTGGTAAATTAAGGTACCTGGCTGCAATCACTGCTCTCCTGGACATTGGTCAAGTGGCTATCATAGGAAAGCCAACAAGATAGATTAATCCTGCATGTCCTTGAGCCAAACTCAAAGTATTATTCCTTAAGACTGAGACTGTATCTTTACAAATATTTCATTGAGCACAATTCATAGCAGCCTGCCAAACTGAACAAGGCACAGTTTCTCAGGTAAAGCATACAGAAACTGTCTCATCAGTTCAGGAGAGAGGCATGTTCATTACCTAACATCTTTGCATTTGGCAGAATACTCTTTTTTTTTTTTTTTCCAAAATACAACTACCAAGAAAAATTAAAAAAACAAAGCATTAATATGTTCCAAGTGGGCATACAATCCTCGTCCTGGACAAACACTAAGCACTGCAAATGCAATAGTACTCAGCTTCTAAACTGAGACTGAAGGATACACTTGAGCTGCTCTTTTTATTTATTTATTAATTTTGAGGTGGTTTCCTCAGTCTGCCATTCTCTGATTTGCTTTTTGCAATCTTTTACATGCTATGCGAATAACAGTGCAAGAGGTCCCAAATACACCATTGGGGAGTTACCCTTCAGTAAGGCTTCTCATATGGCTCTCTAGAAATGTTACTGAATAACAAGAACAAAATAATAATTAAAGAAAAAAAGCTCCTTCATCTGATGGTGACAAAAATGAAAAATAATTCCATATAAGCATGGCTGGAGGCTTTACCCCATTTCTGCAAAGCTCTGTGCATGGAGGTATTCTCAGCCAAGGAGAAAGCCTCAGACTGCACCCACTGGCCTGTTGTTGCTGTGCCCCCAGTCCTGTAGCCTTCACAGTCTTTGCCTGAAGTTTTGGTAGAAAAACAATTTTCAGGCTGAGGCACAGGAGACGTGAGAGAAATGGTTTATTTATTTGCAGAGGAGGAGGGTGGGCTGGAGGCATGAAGACACTCAAACCATCACCACACACCTGCCTCTGGCATCCCTCACCTGCGCCCACTACACTTGGAAACTGCAAACTGCCTCCCTAGAACAACCTCTTCCCTTTCCATCCCTGCAGGCCTGGAGCAGGTCAGGCCACACACATCTAAGAGTGCTACCCCTCCTCTGATGAGAACTTGGCTCAGCCTTTAGAAAAATCCAGGAAAATTCCATCATCACAAAAGCATATGGCCCCCATTGAGCTGGATGTGAAAAATCAACAACCGATATTACCAAGCAAACAAAGGGCACGTAATGGAAGGTAAAACTACAAATACAATAGCAGGAAAAACAAAACAAAAAAGCACAACCGAAAGAAAACCCAAGCTTTGCCAGTTACCAGGAATGAGGAGCTGGAAAAAGGCATTGGTGAAATTAATAGTGGGAGGCTGCTGAGATATCCCAAAGGGCTCTAACAAAACATTATCCAGGAGTGAGTCCTGTCAGAACCACACAACCCAGCTGTTGGTATTCAGATGAGTATTTGCAGGTTTAACATACCAGCTAAGAATAACCTGTTTCTTGTTTCACCTGTACAGTGATGGAACACAGCAGAGAATTGATGCTGCCACTCTGGTGGCAAATAAGAAATTATGAAATGGTGTATTAGCCTTTATCACTTCAGGATGCTATTATTACCACAGCAGTCTCCAGAGCAAGCTGCACATCTGGTGCTGTTATAACAGCTGGCAGATTAAATAAGAAAGTAAAAACAAGGCAACCCTATTTCCTCACTAACATCTGCATCTGAATGCAAAGCCAAATGAATACCAAATTTCACATTTTGTTTTAGTGATGCCAGCCTTGACTAAGTCTTTATTATATGCAGTGGTTTGTCTGCAGTCTTAAGTGCAAAGGTAACTCAGTCATAGCTTGCCACCCCCAAGGACACCCACTTGCAGTGAAGACACAATCAAAGCTTTTTCACTGTACAAGGCCTCTTTTTTATGAAGCGCTTGCTTAAATATGTAAGCAATTTCATAGACAGAAAATCTGAGTGATTTTCAAAAGGTCATCTTTTCCAAACTGGTTGCTTCAAACTTTTGCTCTCGTTATTCTGTTGCTGGTATTTTCTTTAAGCCTTATGAGTTAAGGAACCGAACCTAAGGTCACAAGTAACAACACCCATTTACTCTTTTTATCTAGGAACAGATTATACAAATGTCTTGTTACAAACGAAGCATTCTCACCTTGTTTGGGTACTTGTGCAACACCCACAGCTATACATATTGCAATAAAAAAGAGAGCTTTCCTAAACAGGAAAGAAAGAAAAAAACATGTTAGAAAACATCTACAGCTTCAGAAATCCAAAGAATTAGAAGCTTGATTCAACATCCAAAGTCCATGACAGGATACCACTGTCTTCAGCAAGTCCTAAATCAAAGCCATCACATTGTACAACTTACATAGTATATATATTTTACACTGGGTTTTATTATAAAGTGAGAGCATCTGCTTTATATTTTCTTGTGGCAGCTTTCAAATATGAATGCTGATTTGTAGTAAATTTCTTCCTGGAAAGTAAGAAACATTAATGTAAAGAAACCATAAAATAAATGACAATGCCTATAGAGATCATTAGACACTTTTGACCTGCTATCAATCTTTTCATTATGTCACATCATCTTAGCATAAATGAAAATGTTGTGTCTCACTTTTGTTCTTATACTATAAAATTTCATCATGTGACAGTCATGAAATGTCTACAGGGGTAGTTCTGCCACTCCTAAAAAAAAAAAACCTAACACTGACTGCTGTCCAAACAGCATGTCAGCTACAGGACACTCACTTCAGTTTTTTCAGTTCTGAAGACCAGAATCCAAGTTCGTAGTTTCTATGTCACATGATGCATCAGTTTTTGATCTAATGAAAGGCTCAGTGACAGGCTTCAGCTGCATCAGAAAGAAAGTCCATGCATTACACTGTATCAGCTAAACCTCAGGACAACTCTGTATTTGACTTTCAAAGGTACCAAATGGATTTGCAACTAAAAATCACACAAGACATTTTAGCTACCTCGAAAATAAGGATGCTCAAAAAACCCCAGAGCACAAAGATGACTCCTCTTAACATTACAACAGCCTCTTCCACATCATCGGCTAGGTACAAAGCTGTGTGTGTGTCAGGTATCTGTCCCTGTCACCTCCCAGCAAACACTAGGAAAGAAAAAATTCCAAAATGCTCCCAGGGCTGCAAATTACACAGATATAACTGGATAGACAGAAACATTTAGTGAGAGGTAGACATGTCTGGCTTTCCAGTGCTCTCCAGCTAACATCAAGAACAGATGAGTGATCAACTAAGAGAAAAAACAGGGACCAGAGACAACCACATGGCTGGATGTCAAATGTGTGGGAAAAGTTAGTCTTCCTTCTATCTTTTTTCACAAGTAAAATATTTTGTAAATGCAATCCCTCTCTTCTTGGTCAAGACCACTGCTTTTTACATGTGTAGGTTTTAAGCTTCAGAGTTCTCAGTCTCCACTCTCACACCAGCATAGCCACTAACACCTCAGGCTCCCTGCTGCACAACAGGGATTTGATCCATCATCTGCCACAGCTGCAAGGAGCTTAGCTCCTTCTCTTAACTGAGCCCACAGATCTTGGGGAGACCTGCTCTGTTGGGACACAACAGAAAAATGGTTTGCCTCTGTATATTTTGTAGACCATTCTTCAAACATTCTACAATTCAGTGCTTGCTAGAAAAAAAATGTCTGTTCATATTTTAAAATTAAATATTCTATCAATAAATGTGGCAAGAGATTTAGAATTTATGTAGCTGTTTTATTTTTTTTAACCTGCAGAGACACCCCTTTAGAGGTCCATCCTAATGACATTTCAAAAAAAGGTGGTCAAGGTTGCAAGGGATTTACTGGCTTGACATATGCTAAGGAAACATGATCCTTTTGCAAGAAATTCTGGTTTCTTCACAGTCAATTAACCAGATTCCTTTCTCTCTAGACCAGGAAATTAGGTAAACAATATAGAAGCATATAGATATATATTCTTAAGTTAACTCAGACTTTGAGTAAACCGCATCTCTGGTACTGTCTTTCCTGTATTACAATTTATGTTTCTCCATCAGCAATACCTCTTTACAGTTATCAAATAAAACAATTTTTTAAATCGCATTCAGACAATTCCTGAACAAATCCCACATACACATCCATTGAACACAAAGATCTCCTGGGAAGGCCACCTTCTGGCAGCCAGGTAACTGCTCACAAGCATTCTAGCGCACCCAGTTACACACCAGGAACACTTTGGTAAAATAATCCTCACTACACATAAAACAAATCCTTCTGCCCCACTCAGAGAACTCAGTAAAGTCAGTATAAGCCACGGGAAGAACAAAATAAGTGCTTTACAAAGAGAGAGACATTCTGGTAACCTCTCTAATACCATTACAACTACCACAAATTCACAGTCATCTTGCCTAGGCTGCTTTTAGGCAAACCGTAGAGAGGAGCTCTACCTCTGCACCATAGATGAGGATGCATTAGAAATACCTCAGCCTATTGCAGAAGCACGTAAATACAAAGCATATCATAGCATCTCTGTTATTAAGAGAGTAACCTCGGCTCTTACACGGAAATTCTACAGGTTTTGTTTGTTCGCTATGTTTTAAGAGCTGACTACCAAAAAGGCTCACGAGCTTACTTGTGGGCACTGCAGCACGCTGTGCCCCGGGGACCCTCGTTCCCCTCAGGGATCACGGGTGCGCTATTTCGCGGGTTAGGCTGTCCCCGCACCCCGAGGGTGCCGGAGATCCCAGAGCCAGGATGCCTGCTGTGGGATTGGGCAGGGGAAGGGCGGTTTCAGGGTGCTGGACAGAGCTGGGCACATCCAGGACAACTTGGGAGAGTGCGGAGAGGAGAGACGCACAGCGAGAGGCACAGGCTGTGTCTCCGTGCAGGGAGCCAGCACACCGCGGTCCGCCGGGGGCATAGGGAACCCACCGGGGTTAGGGCTGCCGTCCGGAGGGTAGGGCTGGGGACAGAGCCAGCCGGGGTCACCGCCCCCTGCCCCCGGTGGGGAGCTGAGCCGCAGACCCCGTCCCCTGCCCGGCCCCACGCCGGGGTTGCGGTGCGATGCGCCCCGCCGCCGCCGTCACGCCTCCCCGGCTCCCGCTTACGTTTGTGCCGCGGGAGAGATGCGTCCTCGCCTTGTCCACTCGGCTCCCAAATGCATTTGTATGCATTTGCCCGGGCAGCGGAGATCCGAGGGAAAGCCGAGCGCCGCGCCGCCGCAGGGTCAGCTCCTGTCCATGAAACCCCGGCGGCCCCGAGGTCTCCGCCGAGCTCCGCG
>VXAU01000663.1:1542201-1603167 GCA_013399695.1 Formicarius rufipectus
GGCGGGCCGGGCCGGGCCCCGGCCCCGCACGGGGCGACAAGTCCCGCGCCGCTGCCCCGGGCGCCGACCCGCACACCCAGGAAAGGAGCGGACCCGCACACCCAGGAAAGGAGCGGCCCCGCACCCGCCCGCGGTGCCCAGCCCGGCCCGGCCCCAGGTGCGGGCGGCCCGAGCGGCAGCGCCGGGACAGGTGATGCGCTAGTGCGTCCGGAGGGCGAGAAGAGACTTCGGATACCGGTGGGCTCCAGCTGGCGGGAGTCGGCTGGAGGCTGCAAGTTAAATGAAGATGTGGGGACCGGCGGGAGGGAGGTGATGTAGCTTTATGAAGAGAAAAAGCTGTGTGCGTTGAAGGGTTTGTATCTCGGGTATAATTGGGGTTGAATCGAGAAACATCCTGGAAAATGTTTGAAGAGCACATGTAATTTAGTACCATTAGAATCTCAAAAGAAATATAACACCTTTCACTGTCTTCCTAAACAGAGGTCTTTTTAGCTTACATGTCCAGTTTTCTTACCTTGTCCTTGTAACACAGCCTATTGTAACTTTATCCTGTACATCTTTATATAAACTGTCACTAAAACATACACAGTAGAGTTAAACAATACCAGAATTTGAAGTACACCCTACACAGCAAACCCATGATCAAATTGCCTTACTTAGGCAAAACTTCAATAGACCTCAGCAAAATTTTCATGTGAGTTAGAGTTATGGTACTTGGCTCTTACTGGGTACTACAAAACCAAAGATTTCACATCAAACATGCAGGAAATACATTCTGGTTGTAGGTAAGTTGGAGAAAGACATCATGAAATAAGAACAAACATATTCCCTAACATAAGAGAACTGGTAATATGCAGAGAAATGGTGTAAAAGATAAGAATTTTATATTGTGATCACTGAGGATGTCTCACTCAGCTGAAAAGTACTTTTCTGAATGATCCAGATAGCTGAGAACTGGCAAAAAGATGGAGGGAGAAATTGTGAGGGAACCAAGAGCAAACCTAAGCCACTGCATTTTGTTGGGAGTAAGAAACCAAAGTTACAGGGGAAAAAATACTCTCAGGCAATGCAACAGGCTGTTTAATTTCAAATGAATTTTCAATACCTTGACTGATTCAGAATCTGTGTAGTCTCATTGGCTACAGGATTTCCTATTTACATCACTTTTTGAAAGCCAAACGTGAAAGCTGACAACATTGTACTTTCCTGTCCGAGTACCTTACATTAAACAAACAGCAAAATGTGAAAATGTGTATTTTCACTGAAGAGAACATGATGCCTATCCAGGGAGATCCTGGACACTACTGCAATCAAGTATTTGTCAGCCTTCTGTTTTAAATCACACTTGAATGGCTTCCAACAAAAGAAGTATTATATTTCATTTAAGTTTTGTTTATTAGCATTAAGATGAACTAACACATGTACATTACCAATTGGGTTTGGTGCTATTCCCTGGAATCTATCAATCTCTTAAATAACCTATCATGTATGCAGAAGATAAATAGTTTTCTTAGCCCATCAGCCTTAGGGATATATTGGAGAGAATTCTGCCCTGAGAGTGACCCTGGATAAATCCTGCCCTTGTTTCATTGCACATGTACAAGTACAGGAGCCGACCTGCATCACATGGTGAGATGGACTGGGGACATTGCCCGCAGACTTCTCCCTTTCCAACAGCATTTGCACTGCAGAAGGCACAACTTGAGATTCTTGCCAGCTGCACAAACAGGGTGAAAACAAAGCTTTGCTGACACTGATTAAAATACTTAAAATAGCATTAAGTTTAAAAATCGGCATTGGTTGCTCAGTTTTCTATATTCAAAACTACAAAACTGAGTTCACAAAGTAGGACTCTTGACTCTGTCGGCACTTTGCTCTTTATGTCCTTATTACAGCCCTTGCTGGGGTTGAATGCAGGCTTTAAGGCTGTCCAGGCGGGGTCCTTGGCTATGCTCACCGGAGTAGCCCAGGGCGATGGTCAGGCCATGGGAAGGAAGGGTTATCTGGGCCCTCCCCTTTCCTCACCACAAACACCTCCTGTGTCTCTGAGTCATGTATCTACAAATGGGTCAGGAATGTACAAGGGATGTTCCTTCTTCCCTTCCCCAGNGGCTACTTAACAGCTCAGTTGCTTTCCTTCCATAGTAACACCCTTCAGAGCTGCTGAAGCTCCTAAGAGAAGAAATTAGCACTATCTAAGGCAGATGAATAGAGTAAAAGAAACAGCAAAAGAACATGAAATTAATTCCCTGATGTCAGGCAGTGCTTGTGTGGCACTGTTGAAAGCAGTCCAGCAGTCCCCAACTTGTTGCCCATCACTTTACGTTTAAAATCAACTCCATATCTCTTCTACACTTCATGAGGAAAACCAGCATCAGTTTTGTTCTTACACGTGCTTCTTCCCAGTGTTCTTATAGTCTAATAAGAAAACTGACTTATGTTTAAAGCTATCAGATTACGTGTGTTTATTTCCAGAGCTATATATAGCAGTCTGTATACTTACACACGTTAGACATGGTCAAGCGCCAAACCTATTAGCACTTATTGCAACACAGTGATGCTGGGAGTTTAATTTTCTATGGCAAATGTCCCAAGATCCCATGTTTCCACATCTGCTATCTCCTGCTTGTCTACAGCCTATCTCTGATTTCTTGTCTTTCCAGGTGAATGTCAGAATTAGTGAAATAAAAGTAATTCTTTCAAGATATCACTTCTTGTCTTTCTGACACGATTACTGGCTTTTCTTCTGTTTGTTTACTCCTTTTCCAGAAGCTTTTTCCTCCTTTCATGGTCTGACTTGCTCATCTGTCACTCCAGATTACCACTGTTGAGTTCCAGCTGTGCTTTGGGGCACAAAACAGGAGCTACTCCTAAACAGTGTAAGGGATGAGGAAAATGGTTCCTATCTGTGATTTGCCTTGCAGAAAACCTAAGAGAGCAATGGTTAGTATATTGCCAGACCCTAAAAATAAAGGAGGGAGGAGGGAAATTTGAAGGAAAATGTGTGAAATGGGGCTGTGAGTGTTGGAGCCTGAACCTTATCCCTTTGTAATTGGGAGGAGCTTTCACTCTGACTTCGGTAGGAACAGGACGGGACCCACACAGTTTCCTGGTACTGTCCCACAATTAGGAATTTTTGGCAGAAGGTCGATGCTGCTATTGAGTTCCCTTTGGATAACTGATTTATCTCTGCACACCACAGTATATGGTGTTAGGCTACATACCAAAACTGCTGGAAGCTAGTTCAGCAAAATTATTTAGAATTCTCTGTGGCAGCCAAAAAAAAGTTTAACACGTTGCTCTGGTTAAAAAAAAGTTACCAAGCTATCAAATGTGATTAAGAAATACAAGAAATTGAAAGGATTACGGCATATCTTTGACAACAATCAGCTAAGATTGTAGAAAGAGGGACTTCAGGTCTGAAACAGTTGGACATTCCTATTCATTGTAGAAAATGACAGAAATTGTAATGATCAGCATTTTTCTTCTCTTTCTAGGTATACCTTTGCAGTTTTGAATATGCCAAAAATCTGGAAATGCCTTTAAAGTGCATGGATGATGACTGTTTGGATTAATCCAGTCCCTTCTAATTTTCAACTAGGAAAGTAAAGAGATAATTAACATCAATTTACATTCCAAAGTGTTCAGAGTAGAGAGGACTTTTCTACCCTACAACACCAACACAAACCTGTGAGGGGAAGGAGCTGAGGAAGGAGAGTTGCTGTAGATGCAGGGGACCAAACTTAAGAGGTCCTGGCACACAGAGGAAAAAAAGAAAATTTGGCACAATAGAGTGAGGACTGCAAAAATGCCAAGCCACAAATAACCATATAGATTAGTGGGGTTCCTTAAGATACTTAGTTAAAACAAGCAAGGGAATATATCCAGCTGGGAGCAAGAAACAGAGGAGACGCTCAGTGAACCGCAAGACAGAGCAGAGAGTCCAGACCACAAGATTCCAGTGGCTCCTACTGGGAAAGGTAGCTCACTAAAGCCAAGATACTTGTAATTGCTTACAAGTCCAGGTATTAACCATTTCAGGAATGCACTGCTATAGGTGCAGAAATGCACAATGAAGCAGAGTAAAAGCACATGTGGATAGAGCTGAAACAGGCAACTAAAGCAGAGCCTTCTGGAGAAGTAACCCCACACCCAGCTACTGAAAAGCTGTGACATCTTCCAGTAATGGCACATCGTATGCCATACCAAGAAGGCAGAGAAGCCTAGCCAAGCACACAAGGAATTATTAAAGGAAGAGAGGAGACTGAGAAGCAGTTATTATGAAAGTAGTAAGGAATAGAAAATACAAGAGCAAGAATGTGTGCAACTAAGGGACCATCTCACCAAGCAAGAATACTCTAATTACCAAATGGACCAAATTACCAAGAGAGAAGCACAGTAAATTTCCATTTCAAAGAGGGGCTCTGGAGCTAGGCTCAGATCACTGATGAAACTAAAAACAGGAGGAGTCAGAGAAAACTCAATGACTTTCATTTTTCGTTAATCTTTATCACATCATCAATTGAGTGTTTTGCCATCCAGGCAAGAAGGGGAGACATGCACTCCTACAGGCACAGAGATGTATTAGACATGAGGTTATTTTCTGGGGTACTCATTGAACTGAAAAACCCCTTGCAGGCAAAGTCCATAAATATGACTAAGGGTCTGATTCCTACAATCGCTATTGTTGTGTGCTGAGAGACACACTGAGCAAGATGGACGTGTTTAAGGAGCATTCTCACACGAGCATGGTGGCTGTAACCTGCTGCCATGGACATTCAGAAACCTTGGCAGTGTTCCCTGCATCAGGCCTTCCACAGCAGGTCTTCCCATAGCAGGAGCCATTCCCAAAGATCCCAGTTCTCTGTCACTGGGTAAAACTTGCTCTGCTTCTATCAGTTAAAGAAAGCAAAAGACTATTTTTTTGTAAAAGAATGAAAATCTGGGATTGGCTTCTATGGAAAAAACACAAGCTCATAGCACACAGGGCCCCTTGCTTAACTTCCTTGGTAGTGCTCTATCACACCCTTTCACATATGATCCAAAAACCCTTTGAGATATCTTATAGGATATCTTTCCAGAATAAGATCTGCAGGTATTTCCTGAAAACCATTCTCTGTAAAAGAATAAAAATGGAGCCCATTTGGAGTGAAACCATCCACACTCATACGGTGCTCTTACCCTGCTAGCAAAATATCATCAGCACTAAAAATTACTCACACATCTGGAAGAACCAGCACAGTCATCTGAGAATTATTTCATTCCCAAGCCACAGAGAGCACTGCATCAGGCCAGCCCTTTTTGAATGCATTCGCTTTTCTCAGCAACTGTGGGAGATGCTTCATTCTGCAGTTCATTAGTCCTAGAAAAGTCTTTCCTGATCATCTCTGCTTGCAACCCTGGAGCTGCATGGGTTCTCACACTGCTGCCCTGCAGCCAAAAATGTGTGTTCCTTCTGCAATAACAAAAAGTACAGTTTGGGCTTATTTTTGAAAAATTAGTTTCTGGCAACAAGTAAGGGGAGTTTGCATAAGCCTTGGGCCTCCAATTTCTCACCTGATGAGATGTGAGATACTGATGCTTAGTGGCTAACTCCAACTCTACCTTAGAGTAAGAGGACTTGTTCTCACATAAAAGAAAATACTAGAACTTTCTCCCCAATTATAAAAGTAGAAAATTCCACGAGTCTCCTATTTATGACCTGCAAAATGTAGTTGTTTGAGACAGCCACCAGAAGTCCTTTTTCCCTGCTCAAACTTCAGGAGAGAGAGAAATAATACCATACTATGAATAGTTATGAACTCCATCTTCTGGAAGAGAGAAATTTAGTCAAAAAAAATAAATAATTTTACCAGTTTCAGCCATTAACAATAAATGGTTGTTCTGGTATGTCAGAAAGTTTCCTCCAACTTCTCGCCAATTCTCTCTAGTGGTTTTTAAATATCCTGAGTCTTTTAACACATAACATACTTAAGTCATGCAGAACAATGGAGTAATTTAAAACTGATGAGAACTGCTAATGATGTTTAACATCATTACATCATAAAATCACCACAGTGTTTAACAAAACAAGAGTCTCCAGACTATTCCCAGACAGGTATCAACATTATCAATGAAAACCGAAATTGTACTATTTCCCGCCTTTTTCTTCTCTCACAAGAGTAAGTCATCATAGTGTTTCTTCATTACGTTTTAGATACCAATAAACAAAAAAAAAGAAAAAAGGGCTTATTGTTGTTTGGTTTCTTGTAATCTCTGATTAAGAAGGCCAGAAGTATTGTCAAATACAACATGGCATTTTTGTACGATGAATATTTAACTTTCAAAATCAGAGTTTTACATCGGGCATGTATAATGGCAGGAAAAAAATTCTATAGAGAAAGACTTTAAGTTGACTGTTTTTTCTGAAAATACCAGACAGATGAATGTGTGGAACTGAAGACTAAAATACATTGGCACTAACTTCAAGACTGATATTCTTACAATAGTAATATTATTAATTTCTGTAAATCCCTTACAGCTGTACCACCAATATAGCACAGTATTTTTAACAGGCTGTTTCATCACCTTATTTTTAGAGCTGAAATTTTGAACCTGTTCTTCAATTCTTTAAAATTGATTAGATATGTAAGCAAGGACTACTGTTACAGGAAAGTAAAAGATTAGGTCTTTTCACCAAGCACAGAATTTTACCAGATAACTCTTCCTCTTCCCACTCACATCATGTAAGAAACTAAATAAAATACTCCCATGAATACTCCTTTAAAAATAAAATTAAAAGAAAAAAAAAAGAAAACATCTGAAGGGTGAGACTTTTTTCTACTTAAATCAAAGAAGTTCATTAAGCCAGATGTGCCTGGATTACCCTTATTACAGAGGGCCATAAAAACTTCATGGTTGTTTACTTATCCCATGTTGGCTTAGACATAACTGAAAGTTGAACAACAGATAGATAACTGCGCCATGTTGACCCAAACACACATGCAGCAGTTTAATGAATTAATTTCTTCAAAGCT
Source organism: Formicarius rufipectus (assembly GCA_013399695.1). Classification (NCBI taxonomy): domain Eukaryota; kingdom Metazoa; phylum Chordata; class Aves; order Passeriformes; family Formicariidae; genus Formicarius; species Formicarius rufipectus. Next base: position 1,549,218 of record VXAU01000663.1, read on the forward strand.
GAGAAGTGCAGAACTTGTCAAAGAATCAACATTAATTTTTGTTTGTAACTTCACATTTCACACTGGAGTCCTTACAAGGCCCTGGATTACTTTTCACAGGCCTCCAGGAAGTGCAGTGGTGAAACCTGCACAGCATCTCTCCTGGCTGCAAGGGAGCTGCTGCTTTTGGAAAGGTTCCCAGTCTGTGTGAGTTGTAATGGCAAGGCAAGGGGCATCAGGCTGGCATGATCATCTTCTGCACTGCCAGATTTTCTTTGAAGCAGGAGGTGCCACTCCTTACCTCAGTCTCCATTTTCAAAAGACAGGCACAATATACTTCTCGGCTCCCTTCAGAAACTGAGACTGCTTAAACTTTCCTGAATTATCCAGCCAAGGCAGATATTCCCACAGACAAAAATATAGACATATCTAAAACCAATAAGAAACAAAAATTATGGAAAAACTCTACAATTTTTTATTTTTCCACTTTATAGTTTTTGGGATCACCTTTTTATCTTAAGTGCTTATGGTAGTAGAATGTACATACAAAAACCAGTATTTCTAGTTATCAAATGTTTAGCTTTGAATTGGTTGGCCAACATATGTAAGCTAGCTGCCCTTTTTCCAAAGCAATCTAATCTTTTTTATTAGCACACTTGCAATGATTCAATGTCACAAATGCAAATAAGAGTATTCTTATTTATCTGCTGGAAAAAAATGGATTTTGATAATGAATCTAATCAGAATTAATATTTTCATATCTCAAAAATTATTTCTTTAGTTTAAATACACACAAAGCTGAACAAACATCCCTAAACATTTTCAGAATATTTACATTGTTCTTGTAGTGACCTTACTGATTAGAAAATTATTTCACTAATCCTAATATTTTTACAAGTGTTTTTTGTTTGTTGTTTTTTTTTTTTTTTTTCTTTGGGGGGTGGGAGGGAGGAGTAGCAGGGACAGGAAATGAGGTAGGGGAAGGTATTTGATTTTGTTTGGGATTTTGGGTATTTTTTTCATTCACTGTTAAATTTTGGTCAGTTTATTTGGAACATTCACAGATCCTAAGTCACCACATATGTTAAAGCAGACTTTTGAGCAAACAAAGGAAATCAAAAGGTGTTAAAGTTTGCAAGATGTAAAAGCCTCCCTTAAATCCATCTGGATATTTCAGTGACACTTCTTCGCATGAACGTCACTTTCATTTACAGAAACATCATCTCTACCAGGCCCAGTTTACCTTGGCATTATCTCAGTAAACATCAAATGCACCCATGGGTTTCATAGAAGAGCTCGAGGTTACAGGAAGTACTTTCCACTTCTCTCTACAGCTTTCTGAAATAAGGCTGTAGTCAGATGGGTGTAAGGCTCTTCTGCCATGTCCCATTTGAAAGGACAAGATGAAATCAGATTTCATATTAGAAAAAAATCCCACACTTTTCCCCAAAAGACTGGTTATGCATTGAAATAACTTGCCCAAGGAGGTGGTGGGGTCATCATCTCTAGAAGTATTTAAGAGGCACCTGGATGAATCACTTGGGAATATGGTTTAGGGGTGATTATGGCAGTGCTAGACTGACAATAGAACAAGATGATCTTGAAGGTCTCTTCCAACTTTGATTCTGCGATTCAGCAAAAGCTGCTGTTTCTGCACTAATGGATTTTGGACACTGAAGTTGCTTCACTTAGAACTCTGACAGAAAAAAAACATCTAATCTTCATTTTGCATAGCAACAGGTCACATATTACTCCAGCTTTGTAAATAATTTAATGGAATAGTTATTGGGCAAATAGTTACTAACACTGACAATTACTTCCTTGTTAATGTTAAGGGATTTATTTTCCATTCTCTTCTATGCCTCTCCAGTTCAGCTGCTTCCCTCATTTGACAGTCTTCCATAAAGACACTGAAGAAAATGATACCACAAAGCATTTGGAAGAGGGAGTGTTTACAAAGCATATAAATAGACTGTTCTGCATCCAGAATTATTAGCTGTAAGCAAAGTAATAAAAAGATGTGGTGAACTTACAAGTTATGCCAGATGACTGAAAAATCCAAGATTTACTCAGATGTTAGGGATAGGTTGCATGCTATAAGCATATAGGAGAAATACCCCTGCATAATCTGAAGAGGAAAAAGTAAGCAATGGGGTACATTGAGATCAAATGCATGTAATACAGCTGAAATGTCCATCGAGCCAGATGTTAATTTAGCTCATGACCCTAAAAATACATCTCTGCAATCTTTTGAACAATATGCAAGGCAGGATGCATGTTCCAGACTATTCACTGCAAACTGAATTATTCTGAAATATGGGCTTTAAAAGCCTTAGAATTCCTCAGAACTTCACCTTTGCAATTACAGTTTCTGGAGATAATTATTTAGAAAAAGAACAGCAAACACCTAAGGTGCACCTCATTTCTATTGTGTAAGCAGCCAGTTTGCAATGAAAAACCCTGTCCCTCCTTGCCCCCTGCTGTTATGTTTCAAAAATTAATGCAGGACTCCATCAGATCAGTGTTTATTTCAGACGTGGAGGTTTTGGCTGAGCTATACCTAATGTCCTTGGCATGTTTTAAGCAGCATATCAGAATGAATCATCTACTTTGCTAATACTGTATTATAACGTTGTCTCTTGTTTGGAGAAGTGACATGTAGCAAGGAAACCTTTAAGGATTCACTCTCCAGTTTAGGAGGCAATTACATGGACACATGCTGCAATATGTGGCTGCAGTCCATTAAACAGCATCAATCCTGAACTTATGCACTCCATGCACACATCTCTTGTAGTCTAAAATATGAACTAATGTTCTCACTTTGTATTTCCCAGAATACAGTACAGAAAATACCCTCAATGATATCATTCAAGCCACTTTGTTTTACTAAGGGTATCAATTCATGATACTAAGGGGAGCCTGCAGCACTTTCTAGCTGCAGTCTGAGGAGCTGGATGCAGAGGAAAGTGGACACAGCTCAGGGGGTATGTTATCCTCTGGCACCACTTGGGTGTTTTTAAAGCACATTATCCTATGCATGCAAAACATAAATGCTGACAAGTTGCCATAATATATGGTGATCACCTCAGACTCAATGGTTTTCGGGGCCATCGAGATCCCTTCTTACTCTCAGAAATACACTTTTTACAAAGGCACATTTAAAGCTTCAGGTAAGTCTGGAAGTTGCCAGTCTCTCTCCTGAATTGCTGACTTCAGTTAGGCACTATGAGTACCGTTGTTTTCTCCATAGGCTTTAAGACTCGTTTCATCTCTTTCAGTGACTTCATCTCCCACAGGAACCATTCTGCCCAGAGACAGTACCAGATAAATGTACGACAGCACAGTCTGGCCCTTTGCAACCTTACACCTGCACACTCTCTAGCATAGCAGCAAAGAGTTTCTTAACACAAGATTGCTTCCTTCCCAATCTGTTGTGTAGTACCAAGTGCTGTAAATTCAAAAAGTTTGGTGGATGGTGGCACTTCATAGTGCTTTGGGCTATTTTTTTGCTGAGTGTGTAAAATCTGAAGAGGTTATCCTCCCAAACAATACCAGCTGTGTTACAGTAACTTCTTTTATTTGGGTAATTTGGACTGACATACCACAGTAGACTCTCAGCATAGGCCTGCTATCGTCTGCCTGAGCTCACTCATCCAAGAGGTTTGCAAACAGCAGCATATCACACTGATCATATAGCTGCCCAGTTTTAAAACAAAACCAGGAATGCTACCCAATTTTTCTGCATTTCACTTCTGCATGGAGCTTGGACCCTGTGCCCTGTCCCTTTTCCTGCCCTTTCCTCCTCCATTTATGCTGTGGAAAGCTGCAAAGCCAGATTGTTTGGCATCTTGTTTGGTATTCTGCTTTCATCAACAGTTGAGTTTCCCTGTGTTCCCTGAAGGGGAAGAACACACACAGAGGTAATTATGGAAGCCAAACAAAGCTGCACAGCAAGTCACAGAGCTGCATCTTGTATGTGGCTTTGTAAGTTATGGGCCCCCACGTAATAGCCTAGTTGGAGTACTTTGAGTGTATCTTATAAAAGATTTCAGCATAATCAGGAAAGGTTTCTTTGGAAAACCAATCCAGTGTTTTATCTCTTGGCTGTATACAAGCATAGACTATCTGTTCCATACTGTACTGATTTTCCCCGTCTCCCACACTTACAAACTCATCTATCTTAAGGTTTCTTCAATAAATACCAGGCTATAGCATTACATATAGAGATTTAAAACAGAAAAGCAAAATAATTATTAATTTAATTTTAAAATTATATTGAAATAACTTATTAAAAATACATGCAACCCAACAATGTCATTCAGAGGTTAAAACATACCACAACTGAAAGGGAACTATGACATCATCTTTAAAACTTTTTTCACCCATAATATTGGAGGGAGTAAAACTAAATTTTTTTCCTCACCTTTTCCCAGCCAGCATATTTAAACCATTTTAGCCAGATGCTTTCAAAGTGTTAGAAATATCTCTCTGCATTTGCTGGTTCTCATGACAGATGATAGAACAGCTTTATCCTGCCCTTGTATGTGTGTTGTGTTTTTACTCCTTTTTTTCCCCCAAGATGTTCTGATGTGTTAAAGTACTACTATATATCGTTTGCTGACAGTATAATTTGGCTCTGGAAACATTATGGCCAATTGTATGAGAGTCTTGAATTGCTTTCCCAACAGCAGGTAATAACATCTCACACCAGGGCTTTGTTTTGGTCTGCTTCCCTTTGTCTTATTTTCAGTTTTGCAATTGTGCAAACCTGAATACACTACAGTAAGAATTCACAACGAAAGAGGAATAGCAAATCACTTAGAAATTTTCCACCAGACAACTTGGATACTGTTTCATATGTAAAGGAGTAAATAACTACTTACAAATAAATTGCGAGGGATTAGTTTTAGTCTCTCAGTAGAGCAAATCTGGAATGGTACTCAGAAGTATGGCTCATACTTTACAAGTCTTCTCTTCAACAAAAGTGGTTAAGAAATCTTCATTTTTGCCTAAATATGATATATTCATGAGTCCCCTGTTTCCTTCCACATACAATATTCCAGCATCCTAAACTGACAGTGAAATGCTACAAGCTACTGCTCCAGTTCCTTCTAAGCAACAAACCTGAAATTCTTTAACTTGTTTTACTTGAAGTTTAATCAAGGTGAGAAAACAGTATTTCTATCTGCAGAAAGATACCTATTACTTTTAAATATAAAAATATTTAAGGAAAAAGCTTGGTCTGTGATATTCTTTTTGGAGAAACAAATTTTAAATTGTTTTTGTTTTTTTTTGTTTGTTTGTTTTTTTGGGGTTTTTTTCAGAGATATCACCAAGACACTTTTCAATTACCTCTCATCTAATGTAAAATATTTACAATAAACAGCAAATGCTTATGAGGGGAGTGAGGGAGTCAGTGTTTTTCAGATGTGTTTGGGATTCAGACTCAATAAAACCAAGGAGACAACCACTTTTCTTTGTGCTGCCATGACTGAAACAATAGCTCACAATGTTACCAACACCCACATAACCATCTAAAGCTGAACACATTTCAGGGCAAGAGGAGTCAGATCATTTTTTTGTGAGATACTTCTGTACCTGTTACAGGAACAGGAAGAAAGACTCGAAAAACTTCGGGGGCAGAGAAATACCACAAAGATACTGTTTAAACAGCTTCTTAGGGAACATCTCGGAGGTCATAAGAGTATTTACTGAAAAGATCCTTTTCCTTCTCTCATTTTTCAGGGACAAAGATAGGGTTTTATAGATGCTATGGTTAAATATGACTGCTGTAGAGAACTCTTAACTGCACTGTTAGGTGTTACTCTGTACTAGAATAACATTTCTGACTTTTTTTTACAGGCCTGTCACACAAGAGAAGTAAAATTGTAAGAGCACCCCTGCCCCAAACCCTTGAGAGATTAGTTATGGACTTCATAGCTTTATACAAACATCTTCAAACTGTTTTAAATCTGGAGGAAGATGCATGCCTAACATGGAACTTGCAGTCTCACACGTATTTAGCACTGGTTAGGACATCAGTCTCTTCAAGGAGAAGAAGTTTCTCACCCTGAACCTGATGTTGTGCTTCCTCAGGGAGAAAGAAACAATTTTGAGGAGCTTGCTGTTAGAACTGCTTTTCATCTGCCTTATGTGATGGATGATCCAGAGACAGACAAACTATATTCTCAGCAGCCTCTGGCCTGATCTGGGTCTGAACCAGGACATTCCCATCGCTGAACATTAAAGCTGCACATGGAAAACAGCATGAAAAAAACTCTACTAATAGCCAAAATACCTCAGTCTTTAAGGATTCAAAAGTGCATCAGTCTGACATAACAGCGGAAATGAGAAAACTTCAGGTATCAGCCCAGCATACATTGCTGTGTCATGGGCTAATAGGGGTGAGAGAGATGTGGTGGCGTGTTTCCAGTGCCAGTCTGCAGGTAAATCATGTTGTCATGCCATCTTCAGAGTAACAGAGGTCAGCATTGTGATGGGGTCTAACACTTGGACAGCAGCACATGCCCTGCCTGAGGGGCCACATTATCTCCCCCAACACACACAGTTCATTTGACCTGACCAACACTAGCACCAAGCAGCTGTGCTTAAGCATATTTTTACTGCTGGTTCCTAACCTCATTGAAACGGAATAACACAGGCACTACATCAGTCCTGATGGCAGAGACCTAAAGGGCCAAGGCAGAGACCTGTGCTAACATGAACAGGGCAGGGGCAACAGGACAGTTAGCTGGGCAAAGGACTCTAGTTCATGCCTTGCCCTGTAGGACAGGCTAATCAGCTACATTATAGGTGATCACACTGCCAGTGTGGTTGCACTAGGATTCACACCATTGCTTAATGAATTTTAGAGGATTAGTCAGTATTATTATCATATGGAAATAATTTACCTCCGGATGAGTGAATAATACCAGCACTGGAAGAGGAGAAAACTTTAGAATAGTTTCAGGTCACCATCACACCTTCCTCCATGCTGTGTGCTGAAGGATCCCAGGTGCAGCAGGGATGGCAACTTCCTTGGGCTCCCTGATGGTCCCAAGTCAGCCCAGACTCCTGTGCAGCAGAACTTCTCCCTCAGCAGCTCTTCTCCAGACATGCAGCACTCAAAAAGAGGCCTTCAGCAGCACTGGGCTCTCTCAGTCATGACAGTACACTTGCCTGGGATGAGGATTGCCCCTCTGGTTTGCAGGGGAGAGCAGCTAGAGAGGAGTGGCCCCAAGTGGGACTAAAATCCTGCTGCACATCAGACACTGCACCCAAGTGTGCAGGGCTGGTTTAGTGGACAATATTCCCTTTGGCCATCAGAGTCCAAGGCAAAGAAAGTTGAGGATACAGTCAGTACTCAGGTCAGCTGCTTACATTTCTCATGTACCTTCAATCAATTATGTCCTCACTTAAATTTGTTTTCCACTAACTGCACCAATTTTCATGATGATATCCTAGACTTACACTAATGAGAAGAATAGAACCAGATTTGTAGAATTTCCTTAAAGTTATCTTTATTTTGGTTCTGGCTTTTTTTAGCTCATCTAGTAATAAGACATGTGACAGACTTAGTAACACCTCTTCAGCCAACAACTGACACTAACAAGAAGAATTGAAGGAAATACTGCTGTTGTTTAAAATACACTTGTAAATGTAAACAAATTCTGTACATCTGGCATTTTCATTTAGCCAGCAGGTACTTTTCATCATTTGCTAGGATGTTATGTCCATAATAGAAGGGTAATAAATGACCCAACAAAAATGTTTGACATCTATAAAGCGTATTAAATACTGATGTCTGGCTTGGGACTTGGACAGAGCTGAACTGGTGACAAAGCAAAGGAGCCATATCCCAAAAATGTTGCATAGTGAAAATGAGCATTATTCATTTTCCATTTAATTTCCTGATTCCACAACCTTTTGTGAAATGATTGCATCTCCTTGATGACTTTTCCAGCCTTGTCCTAGAAGAGGAAATGGAAGACTGTGGTTGGTACATTAAAGGCAAGAGAGAAACTGTGTAAGCTTTGTCGTGTTTCCTCTTTATTCTAGATGAGGATGAACTCTTTCTTGTAGGAAGCTTATTGAAACAGTCAAGTGTTACAAATATTTTGAAAAAAAGGAACAGTTTGTGGCTGATCACCTTTGCAAACATAATTTATGAAAAAAACTAAAAGGAAAAAAGTATTTGTGCAAGTAGTATGAGGAAGTCCAGGAAACATGGTAATTTTCAGAAGAATGTGGCTTGATTAACCACATCTTATTGTGATACTTTTTTGCATGGTCAAGGACTGTTCAAAGGAGTCCTGTAACAAAAAAGGAAGCCTGTAACAAACACCATAATGGACAGTGAATAAACACTTCAGAGGAAGGAATTTTTACTAGTTTGTGGTTTTAGGGAGGTTGTCCCCTTTCATCCTGCCTAACACTAGTATAAATAAGATGCATTCCTCACCATTACAAGCATGGCTTCCATGAGAAGGGTATCTGAGCATCTCAGACAGGGAGAATGGAGATGGTTCCAGTGACCATATCTCAGAACAGGGCCATGAAACACAGACACTGGTACTCTGGTGGGTCTTCTATTTCTGCCAGTCACCCAGCATTGCTTTAGCATTCAGGCTTCAAACTCCCTTTTGCATTCATGTAAAACAGCTTTACCATAAACAAGAATCAACCCCACATGTCTTTACAAGAAATGCTACATAGGAAAAAATGCATAGTGCTACAAAGATAGAAATCTTTCCTCTCTCCATCCATTTTCAAACCTGAAATTTTCCCTGAGACATATAAAGACACATATAATTAGGGACATTGAGTTGGCTGTAGGGATGCAAATTTGTAGCCTGGCTCTAAATTAGGCTGTTGAAGCAGAAGTGGTAAGACAGACCACTAATCAAGAAGAAAACTATTTATAGTAGGAAGGAAGGAGCCTGGCATGTCTGCCCACAAATTGTGTGGGGGCCTTGCACCTGCAATGCCCCCATTACACAGGCGATAGTCTCCCCCCTCCCAGCACCCATATTTTTTGCCTGGAGCATGTTTTCACCCAAGTGCCCTTAGCAAGAGTTGAAGGACAGGAAGAAACACCTTGTGCCTTTAGATAGGCCAATCCGAGGGTCATGTGTTGCTGAGAGTCATTCACAGCTTCCCAGAGGCTTACAGTGAGGCAATCAAAGACAGGTTCTGTGATTCTACAGCGTGTTCACATACAAGGTTTCCTGAGCTCATTCAGTAATTTGAGGGTGAAAGGAGGGGGTTCTCTGGCCTATGCACTTTCACCACAATACAAATTTCTATCACATCACCCAGTGTTTCACAGCAGGGCAGGAGTTTGCAGAGTGGCATTTGCCCCGGGGCTGCTACTGAACAGTGGGCAGCTCCTCAGTGTGCTATCGTGGGGGCAGCAGTGGGTCTGTGACCTGCAGCACTGTCCTCAGCACAGGCACATCTGCCAGGCTCCAAACACCTCCAGTACATCGCTACTTTAAAGTGAAATTCCACTGCATAGTGGTTGCTACATGAAGCTACAAAGAATCCATATGTGCAGCCCTTCTGACACTTACAGATCTGGCAAATCTGACTCGGTGAGAAAGTAGAAATTGGGGATATTTGCCATTTTCCTTCTTTATACAGGTGTAAGCTGACAAGGTCAGTGAAAACATTGAAGTTGAGAGCACTTTCTTCTTTTATGTGAAAGCCTGTATGTTGCAGCTCCCAAACCTGCAGTTTGCATTGTTGGAAAGAAATCAGTTTGGATGAAAGAGGAGCTCTGTGCAGGCTTCCCGTTCACTGTGAATCTTATTTTTGCTCCTGTTTCAGGAGTAAATCTAACATCAGTATGGAACACTAAGCGACACACCAGGCATTTCCAGTTTGTCATGGAATAGTGGTTTCACTGCACCAGAACTTCTGGAAGTTCATATCCACCCATATCCACTGACAGCTTAGGGAACATGGCGATAATTTGTCTCCCAAAGCATTTTTAAACATGGTTAGATGTGAAAATGCAGAGCAGGAAAAGAGAGATGGAGGCACACAGCTGAATTGCACTTAACACCCTTTTGTTCTCTTCTGTGTCACTTTGCCTCTTCCTGAATGCCTGGCTTTTTTAAAGCAGCCCTTTACTTCCGAGGTAGTTGTGGTTAAATCAAAAGCAAAGAGAAGTCAGGATTCTCCCCTGCTTGAAACCTGACAGGGAGTAAGAGACAACCCTAAGGTGGCTCATGCCTGTCCCGGAATTGCAAGGGCACCTCCTGCCCTCCAGAACCTTCCCACTCCTGGGGCTGCCCCAGCACATGCTGATAGTTCTGCACCTCTCCCTGCGAACCCCCGGCCTCCATGCTCACAGCTCCTCTCCCACTGAAACACCATCACTGCTGGACACAGAGGGAGGCACAGAGCAGAGCTAGAAACCCACCATTTAGCCCATCTCTTCCCACACCCAGGACAGCTGATGCCAGTTCATTCCTACACAACTCCCCATGTTGCAGAGGAGAATTAAATAGCATGCTTGGACACCCTCGCAGGAAGTCAGTGGAAGGCATGCATTACTTACTGAAAAAAATGAACTTCTTATGATGCAAATTGTCATTTAGCACAAAGCCTCCTTTCACCAAAACACAACATTTAAGATCACTCCCCTACACTTTGAGTTCCTCTTTCGCCACTGATCACACTCCTCCTTTCTTATGTTGCCAAAACAAAACTTCCAGAACAAACAAGTAATAGAGCAGCCATGCCAAAATAGTGGGAATGCTTTCCTATAATAGAGTTTCTTGCTGAGCAATGAATTTAATGAAGGACAAGGTAAACTCAGTTTTGTTTTATTCTCTCAATGGTAGGGGGTGGAAATAACAAGGTGGCTACTGTAGACTCCGTGGATTAGGTATTTTGCAGCTCTTTATTGACTGTTTTCCCCTGCCTTTTCAAGACCTTGGGAGATAATTATTATTATCAGCTCAGTGAATGAAAGTACTGCCAGTGGTGAGCACAATTACCTTAATGCACCTATATGCCGTGTTTTAACTCATCTCCTACAGATTCAGTAGGGCAAGTCTGATTACCTGCCATTAAATGCTGCCTATTGCTGTTCTACTGCAACAGCATGAAAGAAAGCTAAAGATCTGCCTCACAAAGGCCATGGTGTTGTTCTGTCTGCCCCTTCACAGTGGGCATGGAATAAGACAAGGTGGAAATACTCTGCAGCATGACTTACTCTCACAAGCTGCTCTTGGAGAAGTTTCTGCTCTAAAAACTAGACATGACGTTTTTCTGTCAACATCTGTAAAAGCTCATTAATATGTTTTATCAACTTCTAGGATAAATTTTATGATCTGACTAGTGAATAAAATTGCATTAATGAAAGTTACTCCTGTCTCAGAAGCCAATTTGGTCCCACATGCCTATCAGCTTTCTGAACCAAACCAAGAACCTCTCCCCTCTAAAGGCAAAAAATGCAGGTTTTTTTTTTTTTCCTAATACTGTGTTCAGTCAAATATATTGCATATTTTTAACATGGCAAAGAAAGTCCTTAATATATCAGAATGCTCTCAGCTCCCAACAAGCTGAACTGATCAGCACCCAAAAATGTAGTTGAAGTGGTGAGATATGTCTGAAGTAAGACTTCAATTACTTAAACTAATTCACATGAGGATGCAGGTTGAAGGTAAAAGCACTTTAGATGTGAAAAATGAGGAATTATTTCAGCAGGAAGAAATCCAAATGCTTTGCACTTTGTTACAGAGGAACTGGGGGGATGGCTCTGACTGTACAACCCCCTTCTAGCACTAAGTCTGTGCTGGAGACAGACTTTCAAGAGAGATTGTTAGCATTTAGTTATAATGTAGAATTTCAACTCTGTGAGGTAGTTCAACTGATTTCAATGGTGGAAGCTCAGGGTTCAGAAGTACAGAGCTGCCTATCCCCAGAACTTGTGCATAGAATAGACTTTGATATCCACCTGTAGTATAATAATGAAAGAAAATAGGAGGGAGAAGCCAAGACTCAAAGCCCCCATCCATGTGCAATAGCAGCTGTTTTCAACCAACCACTAGAAATTGCGTCATGAACGACACCCATTTCTCCTCAGAAAGACAGAAATAACCCCAACATCATTCTACAATGAATCAACTTTGTTCAAACATACTAAGCATAGCACTCTAGCCACAACACATTATAACAGCCTTATTTACACATCGCTTCTCAGAGAAACACCCAGAATAACTGTCCAGGACCACTACTCACCCAGCAGTTCTGCAGGAGAACATCTCATCAGCTTCCCCCAACAGCAAAAAGGGCTAGTGAATGTCCCCAGGGGGGCTATGTAGGCACACCAGGTGATTACTTAGGGCTGATCATTATAATTGGAGATAATACATCTCAGCTGGAGCCTCAAGTAGAAAACCATAATATATTTAGTCATCAGTTTGTGTTTTATGTCTTTTTTCTATCTGTGTTATTTACACTTTTCTGGTGTATTGAACAGCAGCCCACAAACTAGTGAAAGAGGGAACATGGCCCTGTGTCATCAAAACCACACTGCCTTCAGAAACTGCTAACATAGGGTTAAAGCTAATACCTAAGCAGTCAACTTTTCTTGTCCTAGCTGTTGTTTTTTTTTGGGTTTTTTTTTGAGTGGGAGAATTGATATATTTACCTGTCTTTTGAACTTCTAAATCAAGCTGGAAGGACTTCAAGTGCCCAAGAGGAATTTATTGTATCTTCTAGGGGATAGGAAATTTGCACACACATTCCTGTTAATACGAGTAATAAAGAAAAAAAGGCACAAATTCAACCTTTGCATAAAGCACATCCATCTTAAAGCTAAAGTGATTTATGAGGTAAAACTGTTTGCCCTTAAGCACCTTTTAAAGTAGAATCAACCACTGATAATGTCAGCTATTTAGAGAGAAGGATAAGTGCATTGGAGTAAGCAGACACAGCCTATTGTCAAACCGTAGCACAGACAAACCCTGCACCAGTGGTGAACATGGGTCATTGTAAATATCACCTCCCAAAGTAGCTTCAGTATTATATCCAGTGTGGGCCATCATCCCAATATGTTCCAATATGATGTAAGTTATGCTACTGGTAGTTTTCTGGGACCTGCAAAAATCAAAAATGCTTCTTCTAAATTTAGTACGCTTTGCTGCACTGAATGGCAGCAAAAAAGGTCCCGCTACATGTCCTTCAGTTCTGGATTTGCTTACCTTAAACAGGTCTGGGGCCAAAATAGGACAATTTGTTGATAACCCATGTTTGTCTTACTAAAAGTGACATTGTTACCCAAAACATAATTTAGTGAGGAGATTCGTGAACCGACAGCCCACTGTGCAGTGCCCAGTAAAGCCTGAAACACACACTGTAACACACAAAGCTGTGCCCAGGCTTTTTTTCCTGAGTCTTTTTGCACTTGTACATTGAAAGAACATAAGGCTGTTTCATGCCAGGATGTTACTGGCTTCCCCACAGACAGGTGGTGTCCACCTGCTCGTGCTGCCCCCTCTCGGGGTCTGGCATCTGCTGTGTGTGCTGGCTGCTCTCAGAGGATGCCTGTCGAGACAGGTGCCTCCGGTGCAGGGAGATTTACACAGAGTGAGTATGACAGCTAGCTACAGACTTGATAGTACCTAAACACCCATTTGTCACCTCTTTAGATGAAACGGGTTAAGTCCATATGATTAGCTTTTATTTTTCAGCTTTCTAGAGCACATAAATACAGACCGGATGTGCGTGAGAGGAGATGAACTGCCCTATGTCAAAACCTGCCTTTACATTTCCAGGGGTTTCTGAGGATGCTTTTGCACTGGTGGCTACTACTCATGGGGCCCTGAGGAAGCAGCTCTGTGTCCAGACATGGCCAAGGGTGGACCTCCCTCTTTGCATTTCACCACCAAGGACTTGAGAGAATCTGTCCTAAGTGTGATACCCCCAAGATGTATTTTACTGCAGGTGAATCCCTTTGGGATTCAGCCTCATAGAACTAAAGCCCCTATAGATTTAAAAAGTCAAATTGAAAAGGTAGAAGCAGTATGAACATTTTAACCAAAGTGAAGAAGAGATCACAGTCTTGCCTTGACAAGACTCTCGTGGTAATTTCATACACAATTATGCTGGCAGTATTTATTAATGAATACTATGAACTATGTGAAAATTTTGCTTGTTTTCTCACAGTCTTATATTTCTTTTTAGTTATTTACTATCTGTCTAGTGAAATTAACTTTATACTCCATATCAGAGGACTCAGCACATTAATGTCAGTTATTAATGTCTGTTGAAGTACCATGTTTTTAAGCATCTAAACATTTTAGAGGGTTTTTATAAACATTTTAAAACATTTTTTTCTACCTCATGAATTTTTCTCTACAGGCTACAAAACACTTAAAGGAATTTCTTCCACTGTAAAGTTTTTTGTTTTTGTCCAGGGAATATGTGTCTTTTATTTCCAGAACATTATATAGAGATATTTTGGCATCATGAGATTTTTACTCACAATAGATAATAGCTAAAAAAAGGAAAAAAGTGCTCTAAACATGAAATTGAATTATTCAAATCAGTAAGAACATCAACAGGGACTGTTTTACAGTGTTTATTAGAGAGATGCTACTAATACAAAACGATCTGCAAAGGTTCCACAGAAAAATGTTCCCTGAGCAGAGTAAATTTTAATTATAATTTTGCTGAAAAGTGAATGTATTTAGATATAATTTCCAATGCAGACAATGATTCTGCTTGTCATAGGATACACTTAATCAATCAAAAGTACTCCAAAACAATTCTGAGAGTGCCTTTATTTGACTGAGTCCAGCTGGCAACTCCACATATGTTAGGAATAAGATTTGCAGTTAATTGGTAAAAGCTTAAAAGTTTTGAAAAGGTTCTTCTGCACTGGAGGACATAATCCATGTTCACAGAAAGCAGTATTTGACTCACAGATGAGTTCCATGTTGAAGACAAGTTTCTGCAGACTATTTCTAGCAGAGCTGGAGCTGAGGCATCTTCTGCTGTCTCAAAATCACCCATTTGCTCAAAGCCTTTCACTACAGAAACTGGGGACATGTAAGAAGTGTCACTGCCAAGGAACCTCTCACAGCAACTAATTTTTCTTACATAAATCTTCTAAACAAAACAAACTCTCTTAGTAAAATAACATTTACTAGAACCATCAGCTTATGCCAGAGACAGCAGAAAGAAAGATACTAAATAGCTCTAACCCAAGAGGATGTTTACAGTTTAAGATTTGTTCAGCATTTATGATATAATTTGTGCCCTATGTTCTCTTATTTACAGTTTTGTCTGCAAAACATTTTTATTAGATGCAAACCTCAAGTACTCGCTAGATCTATGTCTTTTCAAAGTCATAGTTGAGTAAGAGGGAAGCTGAGCCTTTGATTCATTGGAGAGAATAACAGGGCAACAACCAGCTTTGAAAAATCAACAATGAGTAAATTAGGCATCCAATTCAGAACAAATAAACACGGGAATATTATGCTATTTTTCTGAAGTGTTTTTCAGGCTATTCCCATGGGGAGTGCTGCTCACTGGATCAATGCCACTTAATGGTAAAAGTTTCTACACAACTTCTACTGTCTTACCATTGTACCTGACAATGGGTTTTCATCCAGTTAGTACAGAAGTGGCACTTGTAATAGTCAGATTTACAGTGTTCAGTTTGGTGTTTCTGCTTACCCTTTTGCTGAACTTGGTGTTGCTGTTTATACATCACATCTTTGTACAGAGCCTGCTCCCTTTGCACCATTCCCTCTCAGAAAGAAATGGAAGACTGTTTGGAGTGATACTGCTTTGACCATAATCAGGAGGCAAGAAAGAGCACCTTCACTTTCTGGTAAAATGGAGTCATCAATGCTCAGCTCAAAGCACAGTGCAGCAGCAAACTTGATAACTGTCACTCCTTTGAATTTTATCACATCTTATTCTTAACTCTCTCTCTTTCAAATGTACATATATTTTTTTGAGGATCTTCACTAAAAATAGATCAAGGGTGCTAATTTGTCTGTAAACAAAATACATCTGGCATCTCTGAAATAAGTTGATTAATGATTAACTGGAATCAAAACAGCTCACTAACTGTTAATTAAGTGTCTTCATCTGGTGGGCCACAGCCTATAGAATTAAAACTGTGAATAGTAAAATGAAGGCAACACAAAAAAGTTTCTTTTGATCTGGAGTTTTTCCCCTCAGAATGAGATCACAGTGCTTCATTATGTTTTATAGACTGATGGAAGTTCAAAGCTAACACTAGAGAGAAGTTGATTGCCATCACTTGATTAAATATAGATCATTCCATCAGATACGGTTATGGGTTATGATAATTTCTGCAAGAGTGCATCCATGAATAAAAACAGCAAGTGTGGTAATCATACATAGTCACAGAAATGTTTAGGCTTTGCTTGGAGCACCATTACTACTGGCAGAAATAAAATGCAGCATTTTACTATGGAATGCAAGAAACAAAACAGAAGCAAAATATTGGGGACATTTATAAAGATGCAAGTTTCATCTAATGTGGAGCTGTCCCCAGCTGATGATGTTAAACAAACCATTTTTAAAAATTAATATCTGTATAAATACATATGATGCAAATCTCATCTAACCTGAATGAGCTTTTAATTACTATAGAAAGGTATTGATATATAGTGTAATGCAGAATGGAGAATAACCAGACTTTCTTCCACTTGCCTCAAAACCTTTCAATTTATGTTACAGCTTCCAAACTTTTCACTAAGTTTTCAGCTAAGAGTTGTTATGACCATTTTTGGTACCACTATTGTTACACATGATTAATAATATGAATCCATAATTAATTTAATTGGATGTTTTGATACAGCAGCCTGGAGAGTTTAATTATAATACCCATAGGAGAGCAACTGGGTTTAGAAATTTGAACAGAATCAGCTAAAAGACAGAAATAATGGCATGTTTCTTCATTTCCTCCCCCATTTCCAGTGCTAATACTGAAACAGTGCCTCCAAGAATATTCCTGTGTAAGCCACCATATCACAATCATGTAAACACTTATCATGCAGAAAAATGAGATGTATGTGGACCAAAGGACATAATAAATACTTTCCTGAAGTGGAATCAAACCACTTCCCTTTGGAGGTGTTTTGCTGTCATACTTCTGTGGGAAGTTGATTGCTTTCATTACTCCTGCTGGGAATACAGGCTATTGACACCTCTAAAATATTTCTACTGCTGCAAATATCTCTATAGAAGAAAAGACTGTGGACCAGGCAGACTGCAGAGCTGAGTAGAGAGTGATAGCTTTAGTGAGAAAATCCATGACTAACAGTTAGGCATGAGAGTAACAAAGAAGCAGCCACAGGAAATTAGATTCATTCCTAGTCTGCTGTAGTTCTGCTTTTGAATGCCTCGAGGTACATTTTCAGGAGAGCTACTTACATGAGAGAACAGGTGAAGAGAGCATACAAACCATTCCCAAAGCTGTACTGAGTGGCAAATCTATTTTTTTTTTAAGTTATATTGACATTTTCCAAGGTAAAAACTGTATCTTGTGTATGTCCATTGCATGTCCACTGAGTGCCTAACACATGGCTGTGATATGTAAAAATGCCTCAAAATTTGGGTTTTCTTGGAGATGGGAAAAAGGAAACTAAATTTCCAGGTTTAACCAGGCACTTGATATTTATTTTTGAGGGTTGCTTCCTGGCCTCACTGACAGTAAGAACACCTTGTCAACAAAATAGCATAGAGGTACATCCACTTTGTCCATTTTATTCCAGTTCACAAACACTCCAGCTCTGAAAGTCTGTATGAAACCGTGAGGAAGGCAAAGAAACTTTTCAGGTTCAAGCAAACTGTCCTTCCTTGAGGAAAACTTCCCAACCGCCAATGATGCAAGGGACAGAATACAATGTGCTAAACAAAAGGAAAGGGCTGCTCAGATTGTTCTCCTTGATTCTCAAGGCAGGAAGAAAGACTTGTGGGTTTTTTGTTTACCATGGCTGGCTGTGCCTGGAACACAGAGGATGTCTTTGGTGTGGCAGGACAGTTTCTCAAGGGTGAAACAGAGTTCACCAGGAATATGAGTGTTCATGTCTCTCATCAGCACTTTCACTGGACCTGCTTCAGTAGTGTGACAAGCAGGCATTTGGTTCTTGGCAGGATTTTCTGTTCCTTTTGCATCACTGTAGTCCCTCTTTTTCCAATTTGACATCCTAATAGGAATCACACAGGAGATGGCATATGCCTGAGCTGCTAACATTGAAAGATGCATTAGATGCAATTTTCCTAAAATTAGGGTCTGTTCACTGCAAACATAGGTCTACAAGAGTTTCTTTGTCCAACATGTGAACCATAGATAGTTTCAAAGCAAATAGATGCAAATAAGCAAAGTCTCGTGTAGATGGAGTATTTAGGAACAATAAAGTAGAATTAAAAAAGGTAATTTCTTCCAGGGTATTGGCCATGAATCTGGGACTTTCTGGGTGCCTTACATAACGTTGTACTGTTTCATACATGAGTAAAATTTTCATCTGATTTTACCAATTTCAATCACTACCACCCTTCTTTCATAAGACTGATATACTCAATAAGAAGAAGGGTTTCAGCTTAAGAGGGCAATATAATTGAAAGGCTATCCAAAGTCCTTTTTCTTGAGGAAATGCTGCAAAGAGTCAATCCCAACTTATTGTTTGGTTTCACAGAGTTTAAAGTTATGTTAAGAGCTACAACCCCCCTGATTATTTATTTAGTGGAATCCAAATATAGCTTCTTTTAATGTTTCAGTACCTAGAGAATAAAACATCTGTCAGCAATATGTTCTGAGAGGCATTCATATGAACATGAAATCTGTTGTTTCTAATTTAAAAAATACAGCTATAGTCAAGAGACACCCGCAGACAGGTGTGCAGTCCAAATATAAATTTTGTATTTGCAGGCACATATGCACATTAAATATGAAGATAGCAGTACTAAATTTTACACAGTGGAACGGTAAGAGCTCTAAAGTTAATATCAAATGCCTTGACACTGTCAGATGGTTGCCAGGTGCCTTACACTATGAATTTCACATTCTTAGGGACACGATTTGTGGTGTAATATGTCACTGAAATTGCCAGATTTAGGCATTGAATTATGTCTGGTAAAATTTCTCACGCTGGAGAGATTTAAATGGCTTAATGCATGGAAGTTATTTTTGTCCCATGGGCTCTTTGAGCAGTTAATACAGACATCTTGAAGTGGGAAAGCCAAGGATCACTGAACAGGGTCACTGTTAAAGTGGTGCGGAACCTCTGTTCGTGACTAGGTTGAATAGACCCACAATTAGCTATAATTCTGAATAAGACAAAGTCCCAGCTTTAGAAACCAGTTACAGACTTTTGCTTTGCATACAGTGAGTAGAAAAATATATAATGATGTCACTGGCAAAATTCCTATGGAGTTTTACTAAAGCTTTGGCCACTGACTCTGAAAGGTACTATTATAATATCAACAAATTAATTAGACAGAGAGCATACGAGTTGCAACATTTAATAGAACACATTGGGTGAATTAAATCTTTTTGTCTTTGTTTCTTCTCAACTAAGAACAGTAACATGTCTGAGAATGTGTGGAAGAAGTTGTGTGGAACCTCTAAATAAAGATATTGATGTTCCCATTGAGCTTCTTCTTCCACAGAACAGTGTGCAAACATTATTTTTAAACTTGGAAGGGAGAGGAAGTTGAGGAATGAAACCAAACATTCTAAGGTATTGCTGTGAGAAAATATTGTTTCATTTAGCCAGGAATAGAGGACATGCAAGACGGAAGGAGTGTATTTTGACATGAGAACACAATGGCTGCAACCATGAACATTCACACTCTCACTTTCCTCACACCCCCTTTTTTTCCAAGTTTGTGTACATGACTGGAATGTGTCACATGTCTACTCATTTCTTATACAAGTATGGGACTGGAAATTGCCACCATGTGTGCCTCCATCTCTAAGTGCGGCAAACACACTCTGCCTACAGTGGCTGGAAGCACCTTCCATGAGCAACCAGGACACCATCAAAAGCTATGGAAGAGGCAGAATAAACAGAGCAATTTACTGATAGCAGTTTATTGCTTTGAAGAAAATGCCTGAGACTGGCAGTGACCCAGAAAGCCTCTATTATTTGCCTATGGTTTTTTATTTAATAAAATTTTGATAAGTCCAAGTTGATCTTGAGTAATATATTGGTATGGAAACAATTGAGTTCAAGGGATGATTAATCTGTTCCAGTGTGATAAATATTAAGCAAGGATAATTAATTCCAGATTTTTAGATTCGAGAACTCAAGCTTCTGCATGGCTAATCAAATACATAAAATGGTAAGACAACACAGGAAGTCTGATCACATCTCAAATGCCCCACCAGAAGCCTCATCCATCATAAAAGAAATAATCTCATTCTTGGAGCAACTGGGCAGTGCACTCAGACATTGCACCTAAAACTGTCCATTTCATGTCTATCCATCCACCCCAACCATACTGGTTGGGCATTTGTCTTGGAGGGATTTCTGTAAGACACGTTCTTTCACACAACTTTTCAAGTGTATATGAGCCTTCATTTTGATCTCCTATTCAATTTGTATCATCCTAGACCAAGGTAAATGTCAAATCACTAAAATCTGGAATTAAACAAGGCAACCTTTAAGATACCTTTAAATAATTTGACCACATGTATTGTACAGTTCTCAGATGCATCTCCGTATTTTGAAAAGTGAAGTCTGACATGCAAAATGAATTATGAGGTTCACTACTATAAACCAGTATTTACCCAGGAGGTAATAGTTATAATAAGGCACAATTTTCGCCTATTTAAGTAAACGATACTGTGAGACTAATAAGACATCAAAACAAAAGTTTCTGACAACAATAACAAAAAACAAACTCCCTCCCTCCCCCTCCAAAAAAAGAAAAACCAGCCAATTTAGGATGTTCCTGAATAAGTAAGGAAATAGGTAGATAATAGATTGTGGAGAAGTAGTTGCTGTTGTAGTCTTCCTGTAAGATGATTTGGGTTACTTATGCTAGAGGCAAATAGGAAAATTACCACCTGAGAATAATTACTGAGCTCACACTGGCATCTTTTTGGCATGATTGCCTTGTTTCCGGTACTTGGTTGGCCTAATAACAGCTGTCACTGCAATGTGCCATTTTTGAAAAAAATGAAAAAGTTATTCAAAACAAAGTCTTCCCTGTTGAGTCGTATAATCCTTGTGAAGCATGTCATCTGGAGTTTCTGAGACTTCCACAGCTAATGTAAATACCGAGATGTAAAGCAAAGACAAAATGGAAATGAGCAACAAGTCTTGGGGCTAAATTACATCTTCACTTGGACAGTGAATAGTAAAGTCACACATTAGACTCTAATGTGAGCAAATATATCTCCAACATAGCTCTGATCTGACATCCAAAATAAGTTTTAGAAATTTATAAAAAACTATGTTTCTGCCTGGAAAAGTTTGAAGGAAAGAAGTCATTTCAAGAATAGCAATGTTGTTCAAAGAAAGGACAACCATATCACCAAGGTGTCCTTTAAAAACTGTGGAGAGTGACTGGAGCAAGTAATGGGAGTTAGCCCAAAAGCACAATAAGAAACGATGCTTAGGAGGTTTAGTGAGAAATTGTGCTTGGGCACTTAAAAATATTCTGTTTTGCTTGACTGTTCAAAACACACCTAAGCCATCACACAGAAAGAGACACTAATTTTCCATTATGTGATACTGAAAAGTGCTCCAAAGTGGGCAAAATTGGATGGATGGAACAAAGTTCCTATTTTAACACAGAATTGCAGTTCATTAAAGACAGTGAGAAAACAGAAGAAAAAATAAAAACTTGATATTTGCCATTCAAAGCCAGATCAAATGCCAAGAACTGAGAAATGATTAGGCTGCTAGAAAGAAAGAAAGAAGACTTATTGTATAAAATTTGTCCTATTTCCAGACATTGGTAACTGAAGAGAAGAGCTGGAAGCTAGCAAGCAGTATTTTATAGAAAACAGGAACTGCAGCCGATACCACCACTGTTCCCAGTACTCCTAGCAGATGTGAGTATTGCTTAAACACACTAAGTTTGGAGGTGGAACCATGCCAAGAATGCCATCAACAAGCAGCCCTTAGCAGGATTCAAAGGATATCTTCTGCTACACAGCAGCATGGTGTATTTGTTTCTGTTACTGGGATTTATTTCATTCTGTGGAGTCTCTTTTTACTTCAGATCTTTGGATAATGGGTCTACTAGAAACACATCATCAGAAGACAAACGCATTTCCCTTCCATTATTACATGTGCACAAGGAAAGACAAAACAGCAAACCTGCCACCTCTGAATGTTTTGATTTGGGGAAAATCTCCCATGAAATACAAGTATACAAATAAATACTTAAATGTCTATTTCTGTATCACTCATGCTTCACAATATGTCAGACCCTGAGTATAACTGCATTGAGTTACTAAGGGTTGGAATGACATTGCTAAATGTCAGAGCAATATTTGAACTCTCATAGAACTTAAACTCCATTTTTGTCTTTAGAGACACTATAGGATTATATCTCTTCAGAAATATCCATGTGAAATTTCTTCTAAACCATATTCTTAATGAAACAAGATGTAGAATATTTATTTGAAATGGAAAGAAATTATTTTTTGGCACTCTGGCAAAGGATTTGCACAAATATGTGAAAGTTCCTAGGTTGGGCTCTTCAGATTTCTTCAGATTTTTCCTCTAGAATGGGAATGAAATGTTGCTACAAAACAGTTTGGATTTTGTATCCTATTAAGACACGGATTTTCTCAAGGAGAGAGAGGAAGAGGAAACCTTACTATGGAGGAACAGCCAACATCCTGAGGACAACCTGAAATGCCAACTTTGCATTTTTGCACTTCAAAAATATCTTTGACATTTATAAACAATCATGATGGTAAAATTGAGGCTGTTAAAAATATATGGTTTACTTCAGTAGTTTATAATTCACAGTGGCATTTAGTGGGTGGAGTTGTAAATTAGTAAGTGGACTGCTGCCACAGCCGAGTAGGCTGCCACTCTGCAAAGGAGAATCTGTGCTAAGAATAGGAATGTGGTCATGATGATAATGAGCAAGGGCTCAGTCTGCCTGAAACGTTGATGGGAGATCAGGAGATGGTTGTTGGATGTGTAACAGCTCCTCTAGAAATTAGATGTTATCAAAGATTTGTTTGAAAGATTGAACTGGATGAAAGGCATGCAAAGTTTAACCAGTAAGACCTGGTTTCAATTTTTAGTAGCACCCCCGAAAGGCAGAGTGACACGTGAAATAATTACGTTGTCGATAAATTGAAAGGTACAGTTTTACAGCCAACAATATGCTATGCTTATTCTGCTGCAAGAGCAAGGTAAGATTGCAGCAGTCTCTACACATAAAAGTATCTTTTTCTTTATTGCTTTTAAATGAAGTAGATTAAACTGTAATGATTACAATATGTTAATCAGGTATGTGATCCGGTCTGTCAAACACTCAAAAAAAGTCAGTTACTTCCTGGAAACAATATTAATGTCTTCAATAAACTCAGCATTTTAAAGGCACTAGATTTCTTGGGGCAGGCGGTAGTGAGGACAGGGAATACTTATCACTGGGATGATTTGCCTTTGGACCATTAGAAACTATAAAAGCCTTATCCAAAGGTTGTAAGCCAATAGTATTATATCAGAAATCCTGAGTGAAGGGTGCAGATCAATGTGGATGGCAATATAAAACCCACACCATCTTCAAACTTTTGGAAGCTTTACTCCTGAGTGGAAACTGGTGTATGATTGCTGTTCATCCAGAAATAGACAAGAAAATATTCTGAACCTAAATGCATAAGTGGGTGACCTGCATGAGTGCAATAATTTCCTGGTTTTGACTGCATGAATTCTCAATCAGCACACAGCAACACAGTGCTGTCACATTTCTGGCCTTAAGAAACATGCTTGAGCTATAGCAACCTTAAAGTGATCCACAGGAAACTTTCATTGAAAAAAACAACAACAAAAAAATCTGTATGATATCATTGTATCTACTTCACACCCTGCGCAACCCTTTCCTATGCGGCTCTGCTTTGATCCCTTTTTGTGCTGGCAAGTTCTCAGCCCCCCAGCATAGTAAGGGCTTCACACAAATGTTATGCTACCAAACAGTTTGTCAGCAGAGTAAAACAGGTCCCTTTACCTGCAAGAAAATGACCAACAAAGTGATTTTGTCACAAAAAATCTGTCTCTTTTCTGTATCAGGACACTGGCCATGATTCTAGCAGTAGACATTTTGAGCTGCATGATAACACTCCCTCCTTAAACTTTTCCCAGACATCCAAGCGTTGATTTCAGTCATCACTAAATAGACAAAAGAACTTCTCAAAAGGAATGCAGTGCTAGTAACCTATCACATTTCACTGAGGACTCATCCATATGGAGCTCAGTGATAGTTGTGTGTCTTCTATCAAGATATCCCCTAAGGAGGCACATGTCTAGCACAAAATTATTGAGTATCTGTGCTCTGACTGGAAAGACTCCATCTTACAGTAGAACTGATAGCTGTTCTTGTGCCATAGATAGGAAAAAGTTCTGTCAACCTTAAGCCACTAATAAGCTACGTGGCCGACAGAATTAAAAGGGGTATGTTCCAAGTAGCCCTAAGACTTATCTTGCTTGGTTTAAGTTCTGTGTTCCCATACATTAACAAATCTAATGCACACTGCGGTGGCAAGTAGAGAGTTCAGGTCAGCTCTCTAAGACCTGCCGGTATCAGGACTCTACATGCTTACAGTTTTACCTAATTAAAGCTCTGAAATTGTAATTGAATATGGAAATGTACTGGCTAGAAAGTGAATCTGTCAACCTCAAGGCATGTCATTTCCTACAACTCTGAAAACCTGTCCCATTACAAGATTCATGAAGCAGTGTACCCTACACTGACAAGCAGCACCATACAGATTTTAAACACTGTGTCCTGTCTGAATTGCATTTTAAAAAGCAGTTTTGAAAATTACCAGTAGCCCTAAGGCTGGTTGAGCTCTCCAGTGCCAGACTCCCTCGGTCCAACTGATGCCTTCCTGGCCAGCACGTAGCACATCACTCAGCAGGGGTGCAAAGCTCTAGCCCTTAGCCTAACAGCTCAGGAAATCCTAGCTACTTCTGTGTGTGTTGGCCAGTCAGTAACTGCAGTATCCTTTTAAATCGTGCCTATCCTGCTGGTAGGGTCTCTCTTCACCCAGCTATACATGTCAGAACAAACTGACTTACAAGCAAGGCTATAGCAATCACATTTAAGCCATTCCTGGAAAACTCGACTGAAAAAGACAGCTAATTAATAATGTAGCATTGGTAGCAAAAAAAATCAATATATAGGGGGGATATGGTAACAATGTAGGTGGATTTGATTACACAAAGAACACTTAGTATCAGTTCAGCCATGGCTTCTCTTGTTCCTTGGATTGTACAAAACCAGCTTTTGTGAAAAATTACTACAAAATCTTATCCAGAGCAAAAAATCCTATAACACATACAGTGCATAAGATTTGACTGTGTACCTTAGCAGAAGGTAAAAATTACAGTTACGGTAAAAATAACTTCTTACTAGGAAATCTAAATATACTGAGATAGAGATTACTAGTGTGTTCGTCATTTCTCCACCCAGCTAAAATCTCTTTCTACTGGGTGAGCTCATCACTGAAAGCGTGGGGAAACTTTTATACAGACTCTGATTTCTACTGCTTTTCTGGCTGAGGACTTTCTGAGCAGCAGAAGAGAAACCTTCCCACTTGCTAAGGATCCTGTGAATGAACAGTCTGACTAAAAATATAATCACAG
Organism: Formicarius rufipectus; assembly: GCA_013399695.1. Lineage (NCBI taxonomy): Eukaryota > Metazoa > Chordata > Aves > Passeriformes > Formicariidae > Formicarius > Formicarius rufipectus. The sequence continues at coordinate 1,575,035 of VXAU01000663.1, forward strand.
GCAAGCACAGTACAGACCAGGAACTCTTGTTTTGATAGGTTTTTTGTTCATACTTATAGCAGTAAGATGTTTCATCTGACTGTATTTGAAACTGCAACAGAATATTCAGCATTTTTTTGAGGAAATGCCAAATGAAAATCGCATTTGAAAATAGGCTGAGAGACAGAATGCTGGTAACACCATCGCTACCAAGAGCATTTAAAATTATCTAGACATGAAAACTTCCAGAAAAGTAAGCATAATAAGCCTATTTCTTACTAGAAAGCTGTGTCACTTTGTTTTGTGATGCTGACTGTAAAAATAAATTGCTTTAAAGAAAAATATTACAGACAACTCAGTATAGCTGTACCCAAGAATTTTGTTACCTGACACACATATATCTATATTGTAAAATGAACAAGGCAAGAACTACTTGAGCTGTACTTTACAGTTACTAAAAACACAAGTAATCTCAAGTAAATGCCAGATTCTTAGGTAGCTAGGAAAAGTTTTATTAAAAAAGAGAAGTTTCCTTTTCTTTATTTAAAAGAAATAAACCACAATAACTTCTGCCTCCAAATGACCTAAAGATTTTTAAAATGCAAACACCATGATCAGCTAACACCAGCTCAAAAAGAAACAGAGAAAAAACCAAGTGATCTTTGTGACTAACAGCCCTATTTCTACCATACAAAATGCCCTCAAAACAATACCCAAACAAAGAAACAAACAAAGGAGTAATGGAGAGCCATACAAACAAACAGAACAAAGTAAACAGGAAAAAATATCTAATTTTCTGGATAGCAAAAGCTGAAATGCAGTTACTGTACATTGCTGCATCATGTATCAATAAAAAGTATACAGTTTTAATTATGACCTTTTGAAAACCAGTCATAGACTGGATTGAACCATTTATTTCTGAAATCTTTCCTTCATACATGATGAGTTTCAAAATGTTTTGATATAAGTAGCACAAGTAGAACTAAATGAATATATTTCTAACTGTGTGTGTGTAATTCAATCTCCATCTTCAAATTTAACAGAAATACTTTTACTAACATGTCATATATAATAAATTACAATTTTATTTTTAAAAAGTGCACACAAGCAGATCATTAGCACATTAGTGTTTGCTGGGATGGATAAGCATTTGCAAAAAAAAAAAAAGAAAGAAAAACATCAATATTCAACATGTTACTTATAACTAAAAATTAAATAGAAGAGGTATTGTTCATGCAAGAACCAACTTATGTTTTCAGTCAAAAAAATATATATTAAGTACACATTGTAAATTACATATATTTAACTGAATGTACTACTTTTCCAAAAACATCACAGCATATATCTATAAAACCAATTAGAATATAGAATTGAAACTAAAACCAAGAACCGTCTTTTTTATTATCCCTGTATCAACCAAATATTTACATGTGTTTAACCTGAGGCACAACTCAGTCTTACTCAACAGCAGCTCTAACAGCTTAAGCTCTAACACAAATATATGTATATTTTACTAGAGCTGTGTCACTGTGAAAGAGTGTATCAACAATCAGAGCTTAAACTGTATCTATATATAAAAGACTTTCCTACTTCTATTTGTAAAACATTACTTTAGTATATTCCTGAGCATAATGGGATTTAGGACAAAAAGTTTGGATGGGATAGCCTTGTGGTGGCAACTCTCTCATGCAGTGCAGCTGTTCATCCTATAATGGTGCTAAACTACAAGGAAAAGAAAGGGAGGGAACCTAATGCTCCAAATTTTTACCTGTTTTCATAGGTTAGATATTTTCTCAGGTAACTAATTTTCTACAGTAACAGAAGTGTAATGACTGTTAAATACTACATAATTCTGGACATTTGAATTATGTAACTAGTCCATGGATGTTCTTTTTCCTCAGGTGAATTGAAAGATTACCTGTGATCATACCCACACTTACACATCTGCCACAACTGTCATGCAGTCTGCCTTTCCACTTCTGTGCCATGAAAAATATAATTGTTTATATCACTAAGACCAGCTCCACTTTCCATATGTGACCAGCCACTAGGATATACAGTAATGACTGATCTGCTGCTTCCTACCCACAACAGACATTTCCCTAGGAAAGAACTATCATTAGAGTACTCAGTTCTGCAAAATACTGTAAGACCTTAATAGCTTTGTCTCCAACAAGACTTAGAGCCAAGTCTTGAGAAGTTTCTTCACTTTAAGATAGATTAAAGAGTTCAGCCAAACATTGTTACATATGCGGCTTTCAAAAACTGCACATAATTCTGGATGCTCTGGTTTTTGTTCTCTGACTTCTGCAGGCTCTCCTCCAGCTCCTTCAAACGTACTTCATGGTACTTTTCATTCTGATGAAAAAGGAGAAATGCAAAGCAACTTAGAAATAAAATAAAAATAAATATAAATAAATTAAATTCTCTAAGAAAACTAGTACCTAATTTTTATAGCCTTATTTACTTTATTTAATGGAAACCATTTGAAAGAAAACCTGTGAGTTTTTCTGTGACAAAAGACAAAGAGATTTTCTGTATTTTCTATTTCACTTTAACATCACAAGAAATTCCTATGAATAAACATTTGAAGTAGAATAAAGCCCTAGACAATGTTTGTTTTCATTTTGTTTTAAGAACACTTCTGTCTTTGGGTAAATGTAGACATTGAGGTGCACTTGATACAGACAAAAATGAATGAAAGCATACTGAATTCAGAATCATATATCTGATGTCTCATCTATGTCTTGAATAAAGTTTCTGTTTAGTTTGACTTGGTTTTAATCTTCAGTGCTTCAAGTCAGAGTACAGAATACTGGTTTTAAGTTCAGCTATGCCTGGCATTTGGTTAATAGAAAATGCACTGAAATTTTCCGGATTAGATAAAACAATAAATCAGACTTCTGTTTGTTTTCAGGGAATATTACTCATCCAAAATACCTCCTTAAACTGTGGCTTTGTTGAATAAATATCAGCATATCATAACCCAGGCATTTAAAGGCTCAACACTAAAAAATCAGTGTATCTCTTTCGGTACTAACGATGTTAACGTGCAACACCGGTATATAAACTGAAAGCTTTTCACAAATTCTGGTAAAATCAGATTATTTTAATCAACTCAGGAAAGAAAAAGAAGATAGCACTAAGCCATTATGGAATTGTTATGCACCTATTCCAATCTAGGTATGTTTATGAACATGATTGATCTGAGAGGAAAATTACAACTTCATAAATATTTTTTTAATTTTGACTTGTTGGGAAAACTAGATTTAATAAGAGATGTAAACTCAATACTATTCAAGTGATTTAGTGAGCTTGGGCAACTATTAAGTAGATGGGACGTATCAATGTACAAAGTATGTTGTCAAGTTAAATTAACTTGCTGTTCTGAGAAGTGTGTATCAATAGTGTTAGTAGTGTGTTTTCAGTAAAAGGAACTTTTTTGGTAAATAGTGATGTGGTAATTTCTTAAGTCACAAAACAGTATTATTTACTCACATGGTGACATATACAGAGGAGTTGTTTTTTTTCTTCTTTCCTCTCTCTCACTTCGGTTTCAAGAACTAGCAGTTTTGTCTGAAAGGCTTGTTGTTTGTATGACATTTTTTCCTGTTCTTCAGCTACCTATAAAAGTATTGAGAGAGAAATGATACATATTTACTCTTTCTTAAAGCCCAACTCAAATTAATTTCTTACATCTTAGCATTAATAGCTCTAAATCCTATTCTTTCATCTAATACTTTACTTGGATCCCAAGCACAGAAATTAAACAAACTTAAGCAAGATTCTGGCTAAATTTGAATGATGTTTCAGTTTGGGGAGAAAAAAAAAAAAGTAATTTTTTTAACTCATTCTTAAGTCAATCCAAACTCACTATTATTTTAAACCCAAGTAAATATCCTGACAGTATTGAAACGAATTCATAATTTCAACATGATTAATCTGAAATTACAACTTAATACATATTTTCTGATTAAACTAATATAATTTACTACAATCTAAATTTCTACATTTCCTCTTGTATTTGATTTACTATTTGCATCCTTTCTACAAATGACAAAATTCAGCTGAATACTGAAAGCATGCAAACTCTTCCTCTAAAGAAAGAAGGATTTCAACACCAAAGTTCTTGTGGGCTTCCTATTTCGAAAAAAATTAATTGGTGTAATCCATATTTAAAACATGCAGAAGTTCATAGTAACTTTTTAATATTGCTCCCTACATGCAAAATAATCTTGTCCCATCACATTTGCTTTTTATACTATTTTTAAATAGAAAGTGGCAAACAAGATTGAGAGATCTATTAAATCGCCAATACCATTTTTCTCCCTTCCTTCAAAGCAGATTCAAGTTGTCTGGTTAATGCATTATATTCTGCATTTTTCTCTTCAAGCTTCATTTTATGCCACTGAAGACTCTGATCCTGTGTTCTGAGCTGACGAGCAAGGTCTTCATTCTGAAATTCCATCTTTCCTAATTGTCTTTATGCAAAACAGGTTAATGCATTATAATTCACTATAGTAGAAAAGCATAGGGATTAATTTCAATCAGATTTTTAAAAAATTACCTTTTAAGATCCTCATATTTCCTCTGCATGTTACAGTTCTCTTCTTCTAAGGAAAGAATGTCCACAGAAGTTACACAATTGTTCTGTGAAAATGACATTTGGTTTCTAGTTGAAGAGACCTATATCCAGGATCTTGCTCAGCTAAAGTAAGCTTGCCTATTAAAATTCAATCAAACAATTTCACTGTAATTTCAGATAAATGTTAAACTGTATTCAGATGTCATATTCTAGTCAAGTAAACATGATCTTGTATTTAAAACAAATAAAAGACAGCCAAAGTAGTGGATTAAAATTTTGTGTGAACACTTTAAGACTGAAAACCTGCTTTGTAAGAAAATGAAGTCCTAAAAACCTCCATATGCTGCTCATGCAGCCTTATGTATTAGGAGCTGGTCAGGTCTACCTCCCAGCCAAAATAAGTTCCTTCACGCTACAGTTACAGGAAGTATAAAAATAATATTGCATATATATACAGTTACCACAGAAAAATAATGCAGCACTGGCAAAGAATTTCAGAAAGATGTGAATATAAAAAAATACAATCAGGTTCATGAAAAGAGGTATATCACCAGCGGAAGCTGAAGAAAGCAAGAAGACAAAACACCTTCCTCTGCCCAGCATTCACAGTGCTAAACTTTTACATGTTTTCTTTTAAATCTCTTAATAGTAGCGATGAGATTATTGTCTGGCTACCAACCAACAAGAGCAGATTAGCAATAACCAGTCATATCCACGGCCTTCTGGCAACATTATTTAAAGAGACAACCACCATGACTCATTGGACTACTTCAAGCAGTCCCATCCAGCAGTTTGAGTTATCTGCCTGGTTTTGTTTATGTGAATTACAGGCTGTTCAGCAGCCAGACTGGTAGGAGCAGAAACCAGTCCACCTGAAACCAAGAAGAGGGTTTGTGCACATGGAGCAATTGCTTCAAAAGCAATTTTACTAAATTCTGGTAATAGTGTCAAGGGTCAGAATCTATAAAGGACATTACAAAGAGTTACTACTGAAATTTAACTGCTGTTGCACTAGACTAGTGATTACATTCCCAATTACTTCAATATACTTACGAGGTTCTTTTGCACCTTTTCAGGAAAACATACAGTTAGATTGAAATGACATACATCATTTTACATGACGTATAAATTCTGCACCCCAAAATTAATTGTTGCTTAAGTACTTCACTAAGCAATGATGGATTTCTGAGTTTAAGAGCATTCCTGGAAGAATTATTTAAAATGAGGCAATAAGAACCAAAGTTGATTTTACAAAGATAATCTTAACAAGAAATTTAAACCAAAACTAAGAGCTATGATTTTTATAAATGTATGAAGTATTTAGGAGCACAGAGGCTCACTGTGCTTCAGCTGAAGATTTCCCACTGACACAGGAAGAAGGTTGAGCCCCTTTCCCACCCCTCTTCTAACTCAAAAGCTCATTAAATTTAAAAAAAAAAAGGGCAAAAGAGAATAGCAAGAAACCCAAAACTTACCCTGCCATTGAAACTGATGTCACAGAAAATAAGAGTTGAGGAAAATTGATACTCAGGCTTTAGAGAAAATACAAACATTATTGTTAAATACAGGTAAAAATAGAAATTATCCTATTAAAGCATATTTTAAAAATATTTAATCAACTAAAATAATGTAATAATTAAAATATTATACACAATAAAGAATATAATTTCTCAATTAAATATTATATTATTTATATCATTTATATGATTAAATATTGTATGTTTTATATATTAGTCATTAAAACCAAAACTAATGTAAAATTAAATTATTCCACTAGATACAAACAATAACTAGACTTGCATATTGATTTTCAGAGCAGAATTATTCAATGCATCTCAGGACATAAATATTCAAAAAGATCAAGAATATACTAGCTCTCAAAGTAACTACTACTGTCACATAATCAATTCACATTAATAGAGTTGACAACAGGTTTATTTGCATCGTGCTGTTTCTCCTGAAGAAACTTTGAATTTATGAAGCAAATAATAGAGGAAACCGCCGAACTGTCACATATGCTAATAGGATAAAAGTGTCCCAGAAACTTTTTTCCTCATATTTTTATCATTTATCTTGAAAAATCAGCATGTTCTAACAACCTGAGCCTGTAGCTCCCCAAGAGTTATGCATTTCTGTGCATGGATCCTTTCCCAGAACAGAAGCTTTTGCTGCTTTTCCTCAGCTGCTTTCAACAAGTCACAAAGGTTTTCTAATTCCTTTAACTCAGCCTCAGTTTTGTTCCTCATCTACATAGTAGCATCACAGGAGAAAAACATAAGTAAAAGTCCATAAATTTATTGTTGTAATAATACACAATATCCACTTAATGGATTTTCATGTAAGTAATGAAGCTGAAATACCACACAAGTTGCATAATATCACCTATTTTATAGAATATGGATAAAGATACAGGTTAATCATTGGAGAAATTCCCATTTCTGACTACATGTTATTAAAGACTCACTGAGAGTAAACAAAATTACACAAGTCTTAGCAGCTCATAGTAAAATCCCCACATTATGATTTTATATTTATAGCAATACTTTTGGAGGTGATCTACAGACACACTAAGTACCTTACAAGAAATATTCTGACCATACAACTATTATAGTAGCTGAAAATGGAGTGGCACCTCATGCCATATGAAGCCACAAATACTGTGCAAATATTATTTATGAGATGAGAAAATATTTTTCTGCATTCTAAATCTAAGTCATGAAAGATAAAGTTAGTATGAAACAAAATGAACACCTATGATGCTTCTCAGTGAAAACTAATTCTGTTCCCTGAATCAGAGCATTGCAGGCAAAGCCTGTCCCTGTGTCAGCTTTTTTTGCTTAAAAGAGAATGTATTTTGATGAGTCATGGAACTAGGGAAAGTGATTTTCATACCAATCTGGTTTTTTTTCCTGATGATTAAGAATGTGCTAACTTTGTTCCAGTATTTAGCTCCATCTTCTGAAAAACTTATAACTCATCTCAGTATGGATTCTCAGTTTTAATTGTTAGTAGGTTTGCTTCCATACATAACTTTCACAGCTGTTCTGTTGAGAGGTGTAGTTTCAAAATCATCAACAACAAAATCACATTTTGAAAGCAATAAAAGAATCCTGTCATTCTAAAATAGCAGCCCAACTACTGAGTGACTGTCTAGGAACCATTTCTCACTTGTTTGCAATTGTGTGATATCCAAAAAACCACCAGCTCCAGATAACAGTTACTAAAACTCTTGTTTAAAACCAAGAAATAGTACCTTGTGACTTTCAATAAGTGGATCACAATAATGTAGGAAAAATCAGTGTCCTACAGAATTGTTTGGAAACATGCTTTATTAGTGCAAAACTTACCTTATCTACTTCCAAGCATTTGTTTTCTGATAATTTTTTGTTTTCATTTAAGACTGTTTCATATCTCGATTTCAATTCTTCTACTGCTATTTGTAGTTTTTGTACCTAGGACAACATATATTTTTAACATTCACTTGCAAAGCCTTACTTTTAAATATAGCAAAGATAGATTTGTTAGTACGAAGTATAAAGGAAACCTTTCAATTTTTAAACAGTACTTTTATATTTGTCATTAGTTGAAGTTGTTTTCATTATCCTATTTGCCATAGCAAGTATAAAAGGGTAACCAGGTAAAGAGCACTGTCATATCAACACTGCGTTATCAACAGTAGAGAATGAGCTACAGAAGCAGCCAGCATGACTCACACTTCTCTCTCCAGATAATAAGTATCATCAACACTTCCCACCTGGAGTCACTACAGCTTGAACTAAGGAATTTCACTCCATTCTCTGCTTAAGGCTGGCTGTTACCTAGGACTATATCTACCATCTTAAAGCTGGCAACAACTTTAATTGTGATGGTGCATTCCACAGACAAGGTTCACTGCCTGTACTTAGATTTTTGCATCATGACTTCTCTCTTGTCAATGATTTAAAAAATAAAAAAGTGAAGAATATCAGTGAAATGGTATCTATACAATAGCAGAAATATATACATATTTGAATCAATGTTCTAAAATTTCTCTGTGGATAAAGCCAAATACAAAAGAAAGGATTTGATAAAAAGCCCATTTTAAGTTTCGTTTATTTGTTTTGCTGGTATAGTCAATGTGGATTTGCCTATTTACATAAAAAAGATTCATATGATAATAAATATTTCTTGAATGAGCTTGACTTTCTTGAACTTACTTGAATACTGGTATACTGTTCTTAGAAATACAGAAATAAATATATGACAAAGTAGAGGTTAAAATATCACTGCATGTGTCCACTGAAGACATCAATTTTTTAAATATATAGGGTTTTTAGCCTGATTTTTAGGAAACATATCTTCTCTAGGCAAGTATGCAATTAGCTCTGTTAGCTTCAATGACCTTCAAACTGGGCTTCACACAGTTCAGTAAGGATTATGTGAACAGTGTAGAGACTATTCTTTGATATTTTGGAATAGCACTCTCATCTGTCATACTCAATGTTACAACAATATCACATTCACCATGACAACAAATCTGATTTATTACAAACAAAACCTTTATATTTTCCTCAAAACTGCTTACAAATTCAAGAAACCCTCACAAACATACTTGAAGATTGCAAACATGCTAGTCACCTCGTTTTCATGCCGTTCAACAAGGTTTTCCTGCAGCCTTGCCTTTTCTTGCAGATGCAGCAGCTCATGTTCAACAGAAACAATGCTTTTCTCCAATGTAGCAATGGAAGCCTTGATTAAAACATAGAAAATATAAAAATTTTAAGAATGTTATTAAAATAACACATTCTATAATATGATATTACTAGCAAGTGGCCTGCAGGCATTAGAAAGAGTGACACAATTATTTATCCTGTCAAACAAAAATGATAGTCCATAGTTCATTTGTCAGCTAATAAGAACATTTACATCAGAGGGTAAATACAATGAAAAACCTGTAAACTCTTTAAAAATTGAAATTAATAATTGAGGTAAACTCAGTTTTTAATAGGAAAGTTCTACAACCATTAAAGAACAATTTCTAATTAAGCAATTGTATAGCTACTGACAGTAAAATAAATAGCATCCTAGTTAAGCAGATGGATCATGAGACAACCCCATTCCTAGCTTTGCCATAGATTACCACTAAAAAATTTTCAATGTCTTATTTACACTTATTGTAAAAAATGGATGGCAAAATTTATTCTACAGCTTTGGGATCTCTACATAGAACGTCCAAAAGAAATTAACGTGATTATTTAATTTTGTATCACAAACGTAGAGCTATTCAACAATTATTTATAGTGGTCTCACCTTTAATTTTTCATTTTCAAGGTAAATCTTTTCATTTTCAGAGTTACCAGAATTTAGCTTTCCAAGAATTTCCGCCTCTGAGTTTCTTCTCCATTCATTTCTTCTTTCCAAATCTTCCAACAGGCCTGTGATCTGACTTGTTAGACAGGCAAGACCTTTTGTATAATATGCAATGTTTCCAAAACTCTCATTATGAAAATTAACTTGAACTTTAACACATTCTCCTTCACTATTATATATATATATATATATGTATATATAATATGTATATTTATATATAAAAGTGACTACATTTAAGTATCCAAAGAAAGGAGTATCTACTGAAATAAGAAACTCTGCAAGTCTGCAAAAAGAGGACAGTTTCTACTCGAAGGAAGAGATCCTAATTCAATTATAAATGAATTCACTACTTCAAATACCCAATCATACTTCCAAGGGAACTATGCATACACTCGCTGTACAAAATGGAATTGAATTTCTAGGATATATCATATAATCTTCTAGTGAGAACATTCCCTAGCTACTTTAGAAATGTTGCTCTCCAGTACTGAAAGCAACAATTTATGCTATGAGGCACTCGATTTTTATGTCATTATTGAGTGGGATTCAACTCCAGTATGAAGCCCCGGAGTGGTCACTGAGTCACAAGTCCTGCCTGGGAGGGTCAGCCACCGAGAGCCAAAGCACATCACCACAGCAGTACACAGTCTCCATTTCTGTCTCTCTCCCGGGACAGACATCCACCACGTGAAGCTGAACTTCCATAGGACTCTTTGGCAGTAGCTATTTTTCTCTTTTTCTTATCTTAATACCTTTTTTCCCTCTCTCTTTCTTTACTCTGTTTTCTTCTCTTAATCTCTTTCTTTCTTTACTGCTTTCTTAGTATTTTGGGTCGCTTAAAAACAGTAGATTGGCTTTTGCCGGATTGTGTGGGTTAGCATGAGCTAAGTCATAGCTTTGGTGGAATGCTTTGTTTTGTTTGTATGTTACCCCTTTTAAACTTTTATCAAGATCCTTATTTTCTCTCATATTTAACAGTAAAAGTATCTTCTGAGAAAATGTGTGCAATGTTCTCTTTGCTATTTCAAAGCAATAAAGAACTGAAGGCTCTGCAAAGTTCAGTGGGTGTACTTTTGGAGTCTTGTGAATATTTTTAAAAGTAAAATGCCTGGTTGAGCTTGTCATTTTGTGGCTGAGGTCTTACAGTCTCACTTTTTGCCTTTCATATTAATAAAATTAACAAAATTTGTTTTGCTGTTTAGTCAGTCTGTTGGAATGGTATGTTTCAAGCAAAGACTTATATTTTTGGCTGCAATTAAAACAGCAGAAATCAACTGGAAGCAGAATGAGTATTGAGGGAAGTATTATAAATGCTTCCCTTTCTGTGTTCTTTCCTAGATGCCTTCTGATATACCCTGGACCACCAATGGGCTAGACAGATTTCTGGACTGACATTGTGTACCTGCACTCCTGTTAAATATTTGAGCATGAATCAAGTTCTTGGTAAAACAATAATTATGTTAGACCTAGAATAAAGGCATCTACCAGTTTCTTTTGCTTGTTCGAATTATAATCCATATTTCTAGCAAGAGAAAAGGTAAAAAAATATTTGTCATTATCTCCCAAAGAAAATGGCATGGCCTTCATGTACATTAAGATTTAACTGTGTAGTTTGAATAAGGTTGAATAATTTTGCGCTGCTTTTCCTTACATGAATAAGCTGTACAAGTGGGCATCTGAGAGGTAACTTTCTCTATTCTATAGTGAGGTGATACATTAGTGGAATTGAAATAATTTTGCCAACATCAGTCTGAAGCAGAAACTAGAATCCCAAGAACCTTTTATACTGGGGTAGACACAAGCTGTTGAATCAGTTATTAAATCAGTGCTTATATGGAGGCAGCACAGTACCTACCAGCAAGTTCAGGCTAATCAGAAGTATGCAGAGGAAAGAGTATGTTCCTTACTGGTAAAGAGGAATAAAGCTTTAAAAGAAGGAAAATGCAAAAAAGAGAAGGCTAAAAATCTTAAATTGTTCCTTTTTCCAGCTTCTAAATTCTGCTCAGAATTTTAGAATATTAATAAACTCATTTATATTGACAACACTGAGTATTAAATATCAACACTCTGTGACTACAGAAACAAAAAGAAAATAGATCAACAGTCCATCTTACTTCTTAAGATCTTCCATTTGAACTTCTAACACTGTCTTTTCTTCAATCATTCTATCATACTGGTTTTTCCAAACATCAGCAACTGACCTTATCTCACGCAGTTTGACTTCCTACAGAACGGAGAAATTACAAATTATATAACAAAAGAATGCCACTGAGGAATGTAATTTAATTCTACAAATTTTTCTAAACACAAGAACTCTTTAATATAAGATGCCTTTATTGGATCTCCCTTCTACAAAGTAATGTAAATTTTGTCTTGTCTTAAAATAAACAAAACGATCCATATTTTTAAAAATTGAAGTGTAAGTGCAGACTTCCAAGGAAGACACAGTTAAACACTGGCACTGTATATCAACTGTACAATAGAACAATATTGCAAAATTGAGGATGACAATCTTTCCATGTAAAGAAAAATTTTTCTCCAGTAACATCTCAACTACATATAAATTACATCAATCAATAAAAAAGTAAAACTGTGCCAAAATATTTTAAGAATAAAAAAATACTAGATAGGTGAGAATTGAAAAGTGTGTTAAAATTACTCAAAGGAGTATGGATAATTAACCAATACATGCTATCTTGAAAGTATACTAGGTTTTCAATGGGGAAGAAAACTACAATGTGACTATAAAACACCAAAAGTTCAGGAGTCAGTTGCTGTCTCTCTGTACTGCTAATTGTCCTTAAACATCCACTACTGTCTTCTCACAAAGAACAAAGAATGCAAAAAACATTATTTACCATCTCCGGGTACACTAGCTGGAAAAATCTATCTTTAATACTGATATATGCAAAATGACTGCAACACTTTTAGGAGTATGAAAACACACTCTTATTAGGAAATCTATATAGGGCAATAAGCACAGTTCTGATCTACCTGGACTTTTTGAACAAACTGTATGGATAGCCAGAGCAAGATTCTAAGGAACAGTTTGAATAAAGGAACTTTTGTACTTGGATTTTGAAGTTTCAGAGCAAGCAACTTAGAAGCAGAAAGATAAGTAACCACATGAGATGCTATACACTAATAAAACATGAAAACTGAAACTTCAAACCTCAATCATGGATTCTTCTGAGTTAGTCAGTGCTTAAGACTAATAGACAGACTAGGAGAGGTTTAACCAAAACCTGCTGAGACTCCTCTTACTACAGTCTGAAATGTACAATCTCATGACTTAAGACAATCACTATACTTTAACAAAACAAAGACAGTGAATAATAACACTTTGCACATCACTTATAGCAACCTTTTCCTTAATCAATGAGCAACAAATTAAAAGAGATGCAAGCACAGCATGACCAAACAACTTTTTCCATTTTCCACAGGTGAAAGTCTTCCAATTGTTCAGTTTACAACAGTACAGCAAAACATTACTCATGGCATAGTCACTCACACGTTCTCTTATTTTGGAGGTTAAATTTTTCACAGTTTCTTCAAAGAATTGAGCTCTTTGCTTCTGGGACCTGATTGCTTTTTTCAGAGCAGTCTTGTTTTGTTCACTTGTTTCCTTTAATACTAACTTCTGGTCCTTGTATTCACTGACCTGATGTTTCCACTCTGCTAATTTCTTTTCTAGAGTCTGCAACATAATTAGACATTAACTCTTCAAATTCTAAACCTTACAGATATTTTTGTTATATAATCAGGAATAGCAGTGACTTATACAATCTGTTTTCATAATGTCTTTGTATCTCCAATGTGGTGGTTAATACAAGTAGCTAGCTGAGATACACACAACAGTAGACAAGTGAAAATACATGTTGGGAAACTCATTACAAAGATCTATAGAAGAGGCTGAGATGGCACGGAAGCAGGCAGGAGTCAGAGGAAACACAGCAACCTAACCATCACGGTGTGCTCTTGGAAATTAATGTAGAATTTCAACGTAGACGACATGGATGTGAAACCCATTTATAAGGAGGAAAATAAAATGGTTTCATCATCCCTAGACACTGATTTCTGTAAAGAAGATCACCTTAATGATGCTACCAGTGATATGCACTGATGTATTAGAGTATGTGCTCTGGATTTGTTTGTTTGTTTGTTTTAAAGTCAAGAAGCTAGGCTAGCTTGGGATCTTTTCTTAGATATACGTATTATGATATGGTCTGTATTTAGATGACAATATAATACTTTTTCGAAAGATTTCGGATTCTTTTCCACACAAAAAATGGCCCGACTATTAATGAAACAGATTTGTTTAGCAAAGCAACTACTTATAGACAGTGAAGAAATTTAGCACTGCCTTGCCCACAGCAGACAGTTTATAAAGATAATTAAAAGAGGCTATGATAAAGCTTAACCACAGTGGTAGATCACATGTTGTAAGGGCAACTTCTAAATACAATTTCCTGAGTGCTTGATTTTGCATCACTCAGGAAATAAAATACATTTGCATTAAATGTATTTTAATGCATTTAATTATATTTTCAAACATGTACAAAGCAGTCGAGATGAGAGCTGGTTTCTACAATTGCCATTATACTACCTTTTCTTTGGCTGTTATTATTTCTGACTAACTAAATTTTTAGATCACTCTGATGAAGGCAGTACACTGATCCCATTCAATTCAGGAAGCTGACCCCTCTAACCTCATGCCTTTTGTATTTTTCATCTACATACCACATAAATATGAATGGAAAAAAACAATAAACATTAGAACACACGTGACAATGTACAGTAAAAGCAATACCAGATGCTGCTTCAAGGACAATCTCAGATCCACTTATGAAAAACGACCAAGCTACAGTAGACAATTACTTTCATAAAAACCAGCGTGAATCCTGTTCATATCATTTATGATTCTTCAATCAAACTATAGCAATGTAAGTAGGCTAGCAGTGTAAATAAATGTCTCAAAACAGTGATAAATATCCTAATTGTAAGAATTTTAATTGTAATGCATTTGTTTCCTTCATTGTGGTCTAGGTCTGATATTAAAATATATTCAACAATAATAAAGACCTACTACTTAGCTACTGACTATGTTTATGTGCCAGCCTCATTCAAGATATACTTTGCCAATTGCTATAAAATATGCACATCATGCACAGGAGGATATTGCTCAGTACAGGTCCCACTAATGGCCTCAAAACATTTACACAATCAATGCAAAATGTGTGTGGTTTTCCAAGTAAAAGTTGGTCTTGGTTACTTGGATTCACCAAAAAATGAAAGCACTACTTCAAAAAATGAAATTATTAAAAAACCCACAAATACGCACGAAGTATTTTTCCTATATAAATGCTTATAGGGCATCTAATAAACAAATATGTGACTTCAGGGGGTGGTGGATGAACACCTTCAAGAATTACAGCAAGTAGAAATCTGAGTCTATGTACAGATTTCTTTAACTGTTGGTGTAAGTAAACAAATGTTATCCCCTGTTATAACCACAGGGGGTCACAATCACACTAAGAAAAAGTACCTTGGGTATTAGGGACTCAGATTTAAAATGAGAACTAATGTCCTAAGGGTAATGATAAGCTTTTTCAAGCTTTGTCTAGATATTAACAAAATCATCACCAGGATTTAAGCTAGCACCTGACTTCAGCAGTTCCTGAAAGCAAATAAAAAATGAGTGAAAATACAGTTATATATCAAATTACTTTATCTAAAGAAAACATTGTTGGAATTCTTTAATTGTACTAAATGGAACAAGAAAGCAATTTTTATTTAGAAGAAAATGACATATTTATGCAGAAACAGAAATAAGTGACTTTGAATTGATATAGGTTGCTTAACTACTTCAAATTATACAATTAATAGGGGTTGTATGCTAGTAAAAAAAAACAGTTTGGAAATTAGAAAGACATTATTTTTAGCCAACGTTTTCTCATTCATGCCTATGTTCTTGTCAAGTTTCAAATACTAAAATCTGAGGCCACGTACAGCTCCAGCCTCTCACATATGACTGATGTTTTCTAAAGCCGCAATTGAAGCAAATGCACAAATTTAACTCTTGCTTTCTAGAATAGAAAATGGAACTTACCTTAAACAAAGAGAGGATAGGCATTAGTCTTAAGTGTTTCATTTTCAGATGGTATTAAGAGACCTACTGATTCCTTCACAGACAGTAAGAAGAAACAGGGTGGTTCATCACCTCTGTCTTACAACAGAAACTCCTTGTGGGGACTTTCCTATCTCTTTCTCTTGACTATATCAAGACTGACTCAGGATCAATACCTGTCTTCCAGATAGCAGTCAAGAGAGTGCAAATGCTTCTATATTTGTTTAACTTTGCTTCACCAGAACTGTTTTTGTGCACAATTTGAGAAAAGAATAAAAAAGAAAACAAGCAAAAATGAAATGCAACCTTGTAATTAAAATAGTGTAGTCAGACTGAGCAAAATATAAATACTTACGATTTTTACTGTTTGGGATTTTTCTTTTACCAAGACTTTGATTTCAAATCTGACCACAAGAAGGTTTTGCTATTTTTTCCCAATAAACTGAAACACAAAAATCTTTTTACCTGTATTTTTACTTTTAATTCATAATTTTCTGTTTCTTTTCTTTGAATCTGACACTGCAGGTGAGCTTGTACTTCCTTTACTGATCTTGATAGGTGGTTTCTTTTCTGTATATTGATCTAAGAAAGAGAAATAAACACAAATCTATTGGTCTGTTGATATAGGCTGTACAATGTGCTCTATACTTTTGTTACTCTGTTATATTTTCTGACATTTGAATGTCCTCAAAAGCTGGAAAAGATAAAACAAGCTCTCCGAGCATATTCACAAGCAGTAGCTTGCTACTAATAGTATTAATCAGAAATCACAAACTTAAAACACAGTATGTATAAATGATGACTCATATTTAATCTGACTTTAAGTAATATGAGTAAGACCTGAAAGTATGAACTCAGAAACCCAGGCTGAGCAAAGGCATCTTAGCTAGCAGGATGATGAAATTGCACCACACTGATCAGTTGTGTTCTGACTAATTAGACCTGAACTGATCTTCATTAAATTCCAAAGACCACCACCTGCTAGTAGAAGTATTGACACATTTAATTCAAACTCCAGTGCTGGGGAGGATAAATAAATCATGGTGGAAGAGGCAACTTATGTCACCAGAATTCGGGTCAGATGATTCTATGAAATTTCTTGCAACTTGATTCCTTTGGCTCATTCTAAATAAGAAGTCATCAGGTAGATAAGATGTCAGATTATCAGTATAGACCAAAAGAGCATTGAGTATACCAGTGCAAGTGCTCATTATAGATACCAGTAAGAAAGGCGGACTCAGTCAAGTATTGATGAAAATGTCACTTACTGAAGATAATGTAAGAAGGAACAAGGGGATAGCACAGAAAAAAATCTACCCCTTCAGATGCTGGGCACTCCAAATTGTTCAACATTAGATAGAGCTCTAGTTAGAGCAAGTCATGCTACACAGATCCCATCAACACTCAGGTCTGTTTCGTATTGTGGTCTTCATAATTTTTATAGGCTTTTCTGTTCAGCATTTCTATTCTCAAGCAAAAACATGTTTCTATGAAAACATGCTCCTTCACTTCAAGATAAAGACAAGGACATGCCAATTGCCACAGGCTTCCGTATTACAATTAGCTGGCTAAGTTTACCCTGCAGCCTAGTAATATATTCTCTTGGTTAAGCAAAGAAAAAATCTTACAGAAGAACTAGGGCTCTTAAAAAGCCCCAAATACTTATAAATGTCAAAGTACACCACTGTCTTCTTAAAGATTTAACTGAGCCTGCTCCATCCCTCACTAACACTTAACCATGCTGCATTGCATATACATAATATACATATACACCCTTCAGGTGTTCAATCTGTAAGACTGCTAAATAACCAGTAAAATAATTTTGAAACTTCTACAGTACCTTCTTATACAGAGTGGACAACTCTTCTCTTCCAGTGTTAGTTTCTGCACTGAGTCCCTTCTTTTTGTCCAATGAATAAATGAGATCTTGTCAGCCTTTGATGACATTAACTCTACAGTCTGTACTGCCCTTCCCTATTAATTGAGCTCAAAGAGCCATGGAAACTAACTGAACAACATCTGTTTAGTTTACACCGTAATACTTCTGTAGCAATACTATTTTCCCAGAATTTTTGTATATCTGTATATGAGAGGTCAAAAGGCACCGGTACGTAAGTATGTGTGCTCTGCCCTGAACCTTGGGACATTAGTGTTGAGGATAATCTGTATCCTTCATAGGTTTGGATACAGTCTTGATTGTTTAAAATCTCTCAGGATTTTAGTTTTTTCATAGATCTTTGAAATAATTGCTTTACTCAATATTTTAATTTTATAATGATGAATCTAGTACATTGGAAGAAAACATTCATTCCAACAGATCTGATCACTCACTTTTTCACACTGAAGCATGGCTGAAAGTTCTTTAATCTGTTTCTCCCTTTCAAGTATTTTTTTCTTGAGAATCTTAATGGAAAAAAAAAATTAAGAATTTTAGTATCTGTACACAACAATGCAATAGTAAAATACACTGGTGAGCATTTCAGCTGTAAAACTAATATTCCATTTTGTGATGATAAACCACAAATACTCCCACTTTGCCACTGTTACTGGAGATACTATTACCCTGTGATGTAGCAAATTTTAGATGTAAAGCAGAGAACAAAAAAGAAATAAAATTTTAATTGACTTACTGTATTTTGGGTTTCATTTTCACTTAGCTTCTGCATCAAAGTGTCAATGATTTTACTGTTTAACTGCAACACAGGAAACGTCAGAAATTACTTCTGATTACAACTGATTTGGCCTTTTTAAAATGATTTTAGATTGGTTACATATAACTTGCTACATTTATAAATCTGGTACATATGAATATAAAAGTTTGAATACTCACAAGCTTCTTGGTGGTTTAAACCCTAAAGGTTCAATTTATTTTGTGCATAGAACTTTGTAGCTGATGAAAACAAACTAGGCTTATTACATATACCTCTTCCTTTCTTCTTTTTAGCTAAAAGGGCTCTAAATGCCATAAGTAAGTGTTACTTAAGAACACAGTCAAATGGTAAAAGCATTTGTAGAAGTAGCAATATTTCAAAGACTAATATTAAGTACTAAAGCCCTTCAGGAAGGCTTTTCAGTTAGATAGGAGAATTTGAAGATTAAACTAGAAAGCATAGGCTGGAAGATCACAATAATAAATCTACATTAGCTCTGACTAGAAATTCAAAAGAATTTATGTGCCTATGATATTGTGAACTAAAATTGTCTTTTTAAGATGTTCACCTGTGTACGTGTGTGTGTGCAATTTTCTGTTTTAAAAAATAGACTTACGTGACTTTCAGATTGTAAATCCCAAACATTTTAATTTTAATGGGAGGATAGACCCACTGATCCAAGCTGGAAACTTCAGAATCAAAAGTTGTACTACAACTCCTTCATCTTATCCTGTCCTGCATGTAATTCCTCATAATGTTCTGTAATCTTGGTTCCATGTCCATCTGTAAAGCCAGTCTATGCACCTCAATTCTGCATCCAGACTTCCAACTCTGCATGCACTGCAAACTTATAAATACTGTGTTCGCTAGCAGTCCTAACCTTTTCTGATACAATGAGTCACATTTGCTATCAGCAAAGTAATATATAAACAGGAATGGTGTTTTATGACCCCACAGTAATTTAACAGCAAAACCAGAAGTACTCAGAAGACTTCTCAGAAGTGAAAAGTGACCAGAAATCTAAATTACTCATACCATAACTCCATTATTGGGAAATTGCCTTCCCCACAGCTTGTTCTTTATGAACTTTCTGTCTTTTTGTTGAACGATCAACAAAAAGCCACATGCTGTAAGACAACTAGTTCAGAATAAAGTTCTTGAATTTGTTAGTTTCTGAAAGAGAGTTAAGAAAGTCAGCAATGACAAATCACATTTAATTTACAAAAACATATATATTCTTCACTCCATCGGATTTCTGTGTGAGTTCCATATGACACTACTGTTATACAGGAATTCACTCTGATTCATCTCCTATTTGCACATACATAGTTCACCAAATTCCTTCCAAATTGGAGGCAGCAATGGCTTTCCTCTTTTCCCAGTTTGGAAAAGCTCCTCAACAGGCAGGGCTGCTCAGGAAATGGCAAGTCCAGAGCCATGTATCAGGCCTACTTCCTAAATGCATCCCACTCCCCACCTTCCTTGTCAAGTACCAGGACCAACCAGCACTCTCACCCCTTCTCCAAACACCTCTCTCCCAACTCCACCCTTGCACTCCAGCATCATTGACGCTCTCACCAAGCACAAAGTTATCTATATACCCTGCTCAGTGCTCCACTTACTACTCATTTTTTTCAGATGTGGATTGCATTGCCTTCTCCACCCACCATTTCTCCTGTGCTCAGCCTGTGCCAGGTGCATCTCCATCAAAAGAATTTGTCAGACTGAGTTTATATTCTTACATCTGTTTTCTACTTCACATAGTTGAGAAAATGAATAACAGCATCTGAGAGGTTCCAAACTAAAACTATCACTTCTCACAGAATTAGAATGAAGACTGCTCTGCTTCCAATTGTCTTAAGGCAAATAAGTGCACTCCAGTGCGTGTGCGTGTGTTTTGTTTTATTACAGGCTTACACTTCCTGGCAGGCCTCAACTTGTGTAACACAGTGCAACTCTGTAGCTTTTTCTTGGATATATGACCAAAACTAAGTTCTTGAATTTAATTACTTCCTGTGAAAACAGTTTCTTGAAAGATTAACCATTGTGCTTCATTTATCATAGCCCATCTGTGCAAGCAGAAAAGAACAAATAAGAATTTTCCCATAGTTTCAGTATAGTGCTGCTACGTCCAGTACTGTCACTTACCCATTTTTTGAAATATTACCTACTTCCCAGCTATAGCTAGAAAGCATATTTTGAATATTGCTAACAAAGTAAATAGAATTTAAAAAAACAAGCCTAACAGGAATAAAATGAACTTGCCTCAGTAGCATGAGGAAGAATAAACTTTTCCTGAGGATCAAAGTCCACTAAAGGCTCAGTACAGTCACGTACAGGTAAAGGCGAGAATGATTGTGATGATGATGACATCTTGTTTTAATACTGTATAACAAGACAGTATATGTTAACATATATTGGTGTCCTATGAATCGATAACTAAAACCTTGTTGGCATCCCAGGTTGTTCCCCCTACAGTTGGACCACTGTACCAGATCAAGTAAATCCCAGTCACATTAGAGATGTAACACAGCTAATGCAACGGAAACTTTGCACAAATACGCATAATTTGCAATTGCTTAGGCAGCACTGAGTTCATAAATTTGGTCCACAGAAATCAAATCCCTCCACAGCAGAAAACTGAACACACAAAGTAAATCCCGCAGCTGCAATTTCCCACTTACGTGCTCCCCAGCGCAGAGGGTGAGGCGCAGGGGCACAGGGCGCCTGGCACCGACCACCACTCTGGGGCTCTCTCCCCTCGCCAGAAGACCCTGCATCCACCTCCTGCAGCCCCCAGTCCTGGGGTGTTCGGGGGTCACTACCCCTTCAGCACCTCTCCTGTGGGGCAGTGCCCCTTTAGTACCCCTCCTATGGGACACTGCCTCCTTTAGCACCCCTCCCGCTGCACAGTGCCCCTTTAGTACCTCTCCGGCTGGGCAGTGCCCCCTCAGCGCCCCTCCCGCGGGGTCACTCCCGACCCCCGGCGTGCTCACCTNCGCTCCCTCTTGGGGCACGGCGCCCCCCGCGGGCCTGACATCGCCCGTTCCCCGGCAGAACGAGGCGTCTGCGGTTCGGGTTCACATGCCTGGGAAGCGGCTGTGCCGCCAGCGGGTCGTGGCGGTCCCCGCATGCACCCAGGAGGCGCTGTCATAGCCAGAGGGACAAGAAACGTGGGCACCTCTGGGGAGCTTTGGCTCCTCCAGTTCATTTATTTCTGGGAGTTTCCATTAAATTTTACTTTTTTTTTTGCTTTTTTTTTTTTCTCTTTTTTTTTTTCCCCTCCCTTTCCTTTCCCCTGAGGTTAGACACCAATTATTCATGTAACCTGACTTTATCTGACGCTGTTTTGGCAATACATTGTCAAATACGGTAAAAAAGCTCATATTTTTAAATAACCACACTCTTCTGAAAAATGAACTAATTACTCTTGCACCACATCACAAGGGAAAGCACTATTGAGACCTTAGGAGGCACTTCATAGAATATGTGACCCACTGCAATAGTCATATGGAAAGATCACTTTCAGATAATGAAGTGTGCAAAACAAAATGATCACATAATATAAATATGATCATTTACACAGATGTGTATGTACATATGTATAGATATACACCTAGGCATATATGGTCATACGTAAATATAATTTTTGTTTAAAAAAACCCCACTGATAGAAATGTTACTTTCTAATATGTCAACTAAGTATCAGCATTAGCAACATACATTTTAAAAAAAGCTTGAGAGATATAATCAAAATCAAAATCGAACATACCATTGGCATAATTTATTAACTTGCCAGTGTGTTCACAATTTCTTCTCTTGCTGGCAATCAAATTTCAGAGAGCAGTTATTTACTTCATACACTCTTTGGAGAATATTATCTAGCCGTGTCCACCCAGCAACAAAAATAAAAATCAAAGGCTAAATTTCAACCTTCTTAATACCAGTAGACATTAAATCACTCCATTATCCATTCTACAGTGAGTGCCTGGTAATACCTGAATTCTAAAGAAGACTTTGCCTTTGCATGTGCAAAAGGCTTAAGGCTTCATTATAGGAATGACAGTCTTGAACTGAGAATTCACCATTTCTGATACACCTTTGCTTTGGCACTGCAGTTATTACCTGTGGCTTTGGTATTTCATAGTGATCTCAGACAGAACTTACTGTAAGATTGACTTATTTTTAAAAGAAAGCAATAAATTGTTGCAATTTTCTAAAAATTTGATGATTGCTTATAAAATAAAGTAAGAACTATCCACCAGTGAGAGCTAATTAGCATGATAATTAACATTGCACTCTGTCATAAAAAAGAATGAATTCGAAGTTTGAGTCCTCAAAATCACATTTTAATGACAGCGGCATAATCCACAGAGTGGAAAAAATTATTAAAGAGGATACACACTCCCACAATGACATAATTATAGGCCTTATTAAGAGAGAAGCTTCTTTATCACAGGAACACTGCTAAGTGTTTGTCACAGCTCATGACTTCATCTGCTCTAAAGGTATACCTGAACCTTTCATTGCCACGTCAGAAATTTCAGACTCCAATGCCCTCCTTTTTTCATTGGTTAATTTTGGCAATAGCCTGCTATCGCAAAAACTGCAAATTTGCTGTGACCCTGTTAATACACTGTTCCTTCCCCATCCCTGTAGCACTGCTTGTTGCAATACTGACCATAATTTGTTTCTCCCAGCAATCCTTAGACACTCGTTGCCTTACGTAGAAGAAGGTATCCAGCACAGAGGGATGGCAACATTTCTGCAGTAGTCTATTGTGTGGCACTGACATCTAGTGGGCTACAACATTTCCAGTTTTCCCAAATGTTGCAAAAATTGGTCAAAGCATCTCTTTTTGGGATGCTCTGACCTTGTTATAAATGCATATTTAAAAGTACAATCAAATATGAATAGTCAGAGGTTGAATTTAGGACTTAAGGCTGATTCTTACTATAAGAGCATGTGGAAGATTTATTTTAATTAGGAGCTCCGGTTTACAGAGCTCTGTTGATAGTAGAAACTCTGAGGAAATCAGTTCCAGTAATTCAGGATTCAGCACACCCCCAAACACCTCTGCAAAAGACAGAAAAACTTTGCTCTGTCATGTTACCTGACAAGCAAATGAAAAATGACAGGGTATTTTCCATGTTGGATTTCCATGACTGTTCACACAAACAGTATATATGTTCAAAAACCATGTGGGCTGGGGTCCCAGTGGCTGACACAACTGCCACATGACAGTTCAGACTAGCTAGAAAAGATGTGATAGTTGATGTCAAAACCATATAAGCTATGTTCCTCAATATGAGTCTCTTCGCAATGTTCTTAAAATAATTTCAGCTTCCAGCTTCCCACATAGACTTCATGATGTTTCATGAAGAAGGTAAGTTTTATTATTCCTATACCACATGTGCAGAAATTGTAGTACCATGTGATAAAATTACGTTCTCACAGTCATTATTAGGGAAGTGGTAAAGCTAAAAATATACCTCCATTCACTAACCTATTATTACACAGCAAAGTGAAGAAACCCCAAAAGTTTACTTCCACAGAGGCCAGTTCCTCCAAGTATTAGAGAGACAATTCTTTATGGTAGACAGCTGGGATGTGGGACCAAATTATTACCTTCCTGGTCCAGGAAATTTGATATTGAAAGGACAAGGACCATAAAATCAACACATGATTTATATAGTCCAGTTGCCTGAAATTTCAGGATTTGGCTACTGAATGTTTTGCCAGTTGCTGCTTGCAGTCCTAGTGCAACTCCAGTTTGAGTATTTAGGGGAAGCACAGCAACAGCTGCCAGGAGGACCACTGAAAGAGAGCACTGATGTGAAAAGAAGCATTAATTCTCACTCAGCTGTAGTTTCTGAGCGGAAGTGTGCAGTTGAGAACAGCTGCTTTCTGGTTCTGTCTAATCAGTCCCCAGATTTTTTATGAAAGCCTGATTGTACACAGGCCAGGCAGCTGGCACAACTGATTTTATAATCTTTGCCTGGTTATTATCAAACTAAGCTCACAGTTGTTAATGTTGGCAAAGAACCTGTAGACACACACAAATAAATGCCCTTACCTATTTTAGTAAAATGAGTTTTGGTTATTAAATACAGGTAAAACTTAATAAGTTAATTTAAAATTTCATTTTCTGCTCCTTTTATTTTTATATGTCTTTTATTATTTATTTTAACATTAATAAATG
This sequence comes from Formicarius rufipectus, assembly GCA_013399695.1. Taxonomy (NCBI): domain Eukaryota; kingdom Metazoa; phylum Chordata; class Aves; order Passeriformes; family Formicariidae; genus Formicarius; species Formicarius rufipectus. The sequence continues at coordinate 1,599,928 of VXAU01000663.1, forward strand.
TGAAATTGAGTTGACACACATTTATCTTGAAAATCTGGTTCTAGGAGTGCTATTATTCTTCAAAGTATTAGCTGGAGTTCTGCAGATTTGTGACTGGTAATAAATTGCCAAAACTCCTAACTTTCCAGTGTTATACTGCATTAAAAGATCACGTAAATACATAAATGTTAATAAAACAGCTGTTTTATGCAAATATAAGCAGCAGTTACATAATCATGAGAGGGAAGAGAAGTAATGTATATAAGCACAGTGACACAAGATGTGACCCATAAACCTCAGTGTATTATAGAACTAAATGGATATGAATTCCAACATGGGTACTATGATACTGGGATTAGATGTGCTACCAAAATGTGTTTGCTTCATTTACAGTGTTTTCACAGTATATAAACTGACTTATGAAAGCATTTCTGGAGTTGTCTTTTTCAAGTCTTTGACTCTAAAGCCTTTGGACTAAACATTACCTTCTCATACAGTCAGAAAGCTACTGAGACTCAACCATAACAATTTCAGTTATATATTCCTTATATAAAAATATATTAATTACACTATAAACCTTTATAGTAATATAATTTTGGTTGGTTGGTTGGTTGGCTAGTTTGGGCTTTCTATACAAATTCTATTTCTAATCATAGGAAGGGATGCTTCAGGGCCTGTTTATATCCAACAGTACAACACTATAAAAGGTTATTTCTTCTTTTTTTGGAAATGTTATAAACAATGCTGAAGATCAGACAATAGGCAAAATTCAGTGTTCACCTGGTGTGTTGATCACCCATCCTCTTAATTGTCAGAGATCAGGGACATGGCATGCTTTAATTTCTTTTTCAGCCTGAGACAACTTTTCAGCCTGACAATCTTAAGGCTTCAGTACTCTCACAAGTCACCATCCTTGCTGTCTACCCTACACTTCTGAAGGCAGTTACTGTTTAATATGGTTCTTCCTGCACAGCTTCTCAGTCGTGTCAGGTGATTTTATCACAGTGAGTTTGGGTATCTCTACACATTGTGCATTCTTTGAATGTACCTTCAGCACTCTCTGTCAGTATCTGGCTTGTAAAACTAAGCCTGTGTGCTAGGTATGACTTCCCATATCTGAGCCAGATATATGAGTTTATTCCTAACCCAAATTCCTGACAGTCATGTTTTTGGCTCTGAATAGCAGTTGTAGGGAGGGATGACATTTCCTACTAGAACCAGGTATTAAAGTTTCCAGTTAAGACAGGGCAGACACCCTGCACGTGGTAATCTCTTAAATTGCCCAAAGCAATCTCCAAGAATCAGTCATTAACACCTGAATGCCTGTTCCTCCTAGGATGCCAAAAAGAAATTTCAGAGTTTGTCCTGAGCAGTACACAGTAGGCCTACAGCATGCAGAGAAAGAGAATATCAAGAAAGGGAGTAACTCAGTAGTGTTTTAAGAGTAGTAGAATACTGTGGAATTCAGGAAGCATGGAGTTCTAGGTTGTAATCCAATATCATGCAGTAAAACATCTTCATCTTGAGTAAGTGTAGCAATCCTTAGTCTGAAGAGTAATTTTATCCCTCTCACTCACATTCTGACTGCTTAGCATTTGTGAAAAGAGGAAGCATGTTAAAAGTGAGAACTGAAAACACAGATCCAGTGCCCCACATATGCCAAGGAGCCCATCTTCTAACAGTGGATATACTGGCTCTTAAGGCATTTTCCTATGAAGTAGTACCATATTGTTTGGGGGTCCTTGGGAAATGAGCAATTAAAAGTAGGTATTCCAAATGCTACCAGAACACTCTAACCCATAGGGACTTAAAGGATATGAGCCTTCTTCCTCTTCCATCCAGACTGTGTTAGAAAAGAGAAGTATCTAACCATTTTTCTGAAGGAAGAGTGTCAAGAATCTCAGTCAATATAACACAAAGCAGCATCTTCCTCTCTGGCAGGTGAGGCTCACATGTCATGGGCAGGGAAGAACTAGCAGTAGTTTGATTTGGGAAGAACTAGACCGTGTTGGTGGTTGTCCATTTCAGCCTGAACATAACCACTCTCCCAAGGCATTACTGGGGTGCATCGCATCTAAGGTGGTGCTTTTGCCTCAAGGTCAGGCACCACTGCTTTCAGGTTTGTGGCATCTGTTGCTGTGGAGCTCCATCCACAGGAACTGTTGAAACTTAGTGCCAATGGAAGCTATGAAGTGAAATAGTTGCATTTGTGTATCCAAACTTAAAATCTTTGGTGTTGCTGTATTTTCACATATGCTAAGTTGATATCACAAGGCAATTCAATGACTGTAATCAGCTCTTTTTAGACCACATAGTACTGAGCAATGAAAGAGAGACTTGTGTGAGTTCTAGATACCAGTGACACTAATTTTAAGAAATGGAAACAAACTTACCATATATTTTTCACATGCAAACACTTATACCCATGTATAAGTGAGACAATAGAAGCTGAAAAAGGGAAAATGGTTCAAGAAAAGGAAATACATACACAATAGTTTTCAGGCCCTGTTCTTATCAGGATGAAAGGTACAATGGGAACTTTGCACAGTTTGGGTTTTGTTTTGGTTTTAATTCCTGGCATTTGACCGATATGTAAGCAAGATTGCTCTGATTGTTACAGTTATTTCCCTTTGCTGGAATTCACTTCTTGTCATAATGCCATAGGATTTCCTCTGACTATCAAATTCAGCCAAACATTACTTCTAGTTGGATTATGAGGTAAATTACTTTATTGAATGAACAGGATAATTTTCAAGCTGGATATATTAAGCTGTTGCCTATGATGCCACAATGTAAATCTGTTTTCTAATTCCTAGCCCATGTCAAAGGCCATTTTTTTCCTTCTTGGACACGCAAAAATCATGATGAGAGATGTTAAAATAATGGGAATTACTAAAATTAGAGACTATTTTCCCCTAATTTGCTTGATTACTGCTATTAAATTATGCTGCTATACTGCAGGTTTTCAAATACTTCCTTTGTGATGCTTTGGTGCTATTGCAGTTGCATCTCAGCAAAACTAGCTCTTTTAATAAACAGCCTTTTTTTTTTTTTTCCCCCTTTTCGTTTTTTCTGAAGGGCTTGCTAAAAATTCATCCCTAGTTTCCGTTTTCAGGGTCTTTCCAAAAACCATTTCTCATGAAGACAAGGTTTGACTCACAAAGCTCAGGTCTCAAGACTCGGGGGCGGGGCGGGGCCTGTCCTCCGCGGGCGAGCCCCGGGGCAGGCCGGGCCGCGGTGCCCGGGACCGCCGGCACCGCC
>VXAU01000663.1:1607872-1626519 GCA_013399695.1 Formicarius rufipectus
CTGCAGTAGTTGTTGAAGTCGATTCCTACACTGCTCATTCTAGTAAACAGTTGTGGCAGTTTCTTTTTCGAGGGGGGAGAGGGGTGTGGTGAGGGAATGAACAAAAGACTGGTTTTTGTTTTTTTTGGTTTTTTTTTAAAGAAGTGTTTTGTTACGTTCTTACAATGAAAACTTCTGATCAAAATTCTGAAAAGCTGTATAACTATGCTGATAGAGAAGAAAAGTATAATTTTTCATCTTCACAGGTAGCTCTAGGAAACACTTGAACATAGCGTGGCAAACATGGAGTACGGTTGGTTTCCAAGAACAGTATCTTCAGCGTAACACTGTTCACTTAACATTGACTTTAATGGCTGGATTTTGAAATTTTTTTTGTGTTTCTTTTGGCTTGCTTGCTTATTTCTCTTTCTAACTTGTGCTTTGAATGACATTAATGATTGCAAATAAATTTTTGTTTAGATGCCAGAATAGAAGAATTTGTCTATGAGAAGCTGGACCGCAAAGCACCAAGTCGCATGAATAATCCAGAGTTACTAGGCCAGTATATGATTGATGCTGGGAATGAATTTGGCCCAGGAACAGCCTATGGTAAGTAGAAGTAAAAATGCACAGATATAGTTATTTTAAGAAATATAAAAATATATTTCTTGTCTTCTTCTAGATAAAATAATTCAATGACAATTGGATGAGTTTGAGATTACTTGCTGTCTAACTTTGAGCATTAGAGGATCCATGATGATGTTCCTATCCAAATCTAAACCCAGAACCTGCTGTTGGAATCCTCTCCATCTTTGCGGATGGATAATTTTCTTTCCAGAACAAATGATTCTGGAATTTAGTTTCTTTGTTAAAGGAACACATTTGCACATCTGACAATATTTATTCATTTTATTTGTTGTGTGGAGTGAAAATACCGGAAATTAACTTCCGGATTAAGAAGCCTCTCTAACTGTACAATATTTCTGCTTTTCTTAATATATATTGATAAAGATGAGAGTGTAGAATACAAATTTTTTTCTTCTTCAGTAACTTTATATGTCTTTGGTGGAAGGGTTGGGGGTGTTATATCTAATATTTCTATATTGCCATTAATTATGAAATCTAATTCTAGTATTTTCTACGACTCTTGAAATTGCTGAAAACTATAGCTGTTAATTTAACTTAAACTCAGAAATATAGATGTCTGTATATATAATACAGTCCATGAAGTGTGGTCGTTCATGCTCTTCAGTTGCGCTCTTCAAAATTACAGTGGGAGGGAAGACTTTTTCTTCTGTGAAGAATGAGTTCTTTATATCTGCAAATAATGATGTTCCTTTTGAAATGAAGGAAAGTGCAATTAAAACGAAGTACATGTTTTATAGAAGTTTTATGGATACAAAATCAATAATGGCCAACTTTATTTCTCTTGCTACCATGTGATTTTTTGTATCTGTGGCCTTCCTTCTGATCATCAGCCTCAAGTCTTGCTTTGTAACATCAAATAAAGTTGTACTTACAGGTACACTGTCCCTTAAGTTACAGAATTTTTTGAATTGAGGCAAATTAGCATAAAGATAGATGAACTGTTAGATTTCATGTGGTGTCAAAAATATTTTAGTTCTCTGAAAACTTAGTCTTCTTTGTAACTAAGCCATGTCATCCTGTGGAAATTACTCTTGATAGACCAAATTCAGTTTCAACACCTAACTTGCAACCAGATTTCAAAGTATTGCTCCTTTAATGTAAGGATGCATATTCAGAAGGTGGAGCAGATGGGGGCGAGGAAAAGTACATTATTTTCCAATAGGTAAATAAGCTTTTTCCTTGCTACCAGCTACTCTTGACTTAAACAAAAATGTTGTATAAGCGGAGGAAGTTGTTGGATTAAAACAAGTAGGTATGATACTTGGTTCTGAAATAGGTATTCAGTATGGAATTGCCATAATTATTGCCACTTTTATAATGCTGTATCTGTTCTCATTGAAATCTTACCTTGACCTGTGATTATTTGTAATAAAAATAGTGTGCTTGGTGTTGGGTTGGTTGTTTATTTTGGTGTGGTTGTTTTTGTTGTTACGGGGTTGTTTGTACCTGAATGGGTTTTCCTTTGAAAGCTCTTTTCATGGCATTGGATTACCTTTCAAACTGCTGGCCTAAACTTTCCTGACTGTATCAACCTGTTGTATTAACCACTTGCCTGAGTCACTATGAAGCTAAAATTTTTTTGATTTTCCTTTGCAGGAAATGCACTCATTAAATGTGGAGAAACACAAAAGCGAATTGGGACAGCAGACAGAGAACTAATTCAAACTTCTGCTATCAACTTTCTCACTCCCCTAAGAAACTTTATTGAAGGGGACTACAAAACTATTACTGTAAGTTGAAGTGTACATTCTTCAGCATTTCACACCAGTTCTGTCCGTCTTCCAAATGTAGTAATAGATAGTGGTGCATTAGTGCTTCCCTCAAGCGATGTAGAAAACCTTGAGTTAAATTTTTGCTTTTAGTGTATTTTCTTTTGCTCAAGCAAAATCAAAATAATTACGAAAACTTGCATTTGGTAATTATTGTTGTATTCAAAATATGTATATTTAGTGTAAAATGTGTGAGAATAGTTAGGATCTAATTCTAACTCGTCTTCAACTGAAGAACCTTTTTGTATGGGATACTTCATTAAAAAAATTTCCAAGTAGACAGACTTTTGCTTGTGAGTACATGGCCTATTCTCACAAACTAACCTAACTCACTTTCAGAAAGAACGTAAACTGTTACAAAATAAAAGACTGGATTTGGATGCTGCAAAAACCAGACTGAAGAAGGCAAAAGTTGCAGAAGCTCGAGCTGCCGTAAGTAGTGGTTTTTCTAAATTTGTCCCTAAATTTCAAACTCACTGATTTATATTTATCAACTTGACTCCTTGGTTATGTTTCCAGTCCTAGTTTCTTATCCTCATTATTTTTCTAGATACTTTTGTAAGAAATGCCTTAGTGAAACACCAGGAAATGCGAACTGATCATGGTGTTAGTCTTCTACTCTTAAATATTCCATTGGATTGAGCTTCCTTATTCTCCTCTTGTTCTACACTAGATGAATTTATACTGCCAAAAATGACTTGCTACCATCTGCCAATATGGGTGTAAATATAAATACTTGAATCTTTGCAAATTTTTTTTTTGCATAACTGCTGTCAACTGATGAACCTATCCATACTTAACTTCTGTATCAAAAATATTTGTGGTTTACTCTTTACATACTGCTTTCACACCACCAAACAGAAGTGAGACTCTTAAACTCACATCATTTGACCATTCTTAATCCCTCAAGAAATGCTCGTTCAAGAAGATTAAATTGAAAAACAAAGTTACTGCTTTTTGAACTCTTAAAATGCTTCTAAACCTTACTTTCGAAAGCAATAAAAAGACCACAAGAAAATTGTTCCCCTTGAGTGTAGTATGAAAATAATACATATATTATGCTTGAGTTTTTGTTCCATCACCAGTAGAATGATCCAGAGCATAGTGAAAGTTTGCTGCTTCTGCTACGTGACCAGTCCTAGGTATTAATACAAGTAATTTGCATTTTTATGCAGAAATAATTTAATGCTGGTATAGCATGAAGCTCTAAGCCTCTTCATTACTTTGCCCATGCTTCAAATTTAATTACTTTTGGAGAGCAGTGTGTATGTTCAAGATATACCAGGTTGTAGAATTCCAGGAGAAATAACAAAATTGCACCTCTACTTTACCCACTGCCATGTAGAAATGAGAACTAACCTGGATATAGGTGTGGTGCAAATGGTTCATATTTTGCTGGGTATCTTATTTATAAAGACCTAATAAACAGGGCTGGACTGATAGGTTAGCAAAGTGTATTGAGTTTTGATGAAAACCTGTGTTTTACTATTTTCTTTCACAGGATAAAGTGATAAATATGATTATTTTTTTGCCATTATGAAAATATTTGAAAATTCTCCCATGCTTACTGTACAACTGAAATAGCTTAGATCAGTGTTTCATTTAGAAATCTAAAATATTTTACTTATTTGTGTGCAGTTCACGGTCTTGGTTAGCTTGAACTCGCAGTGCTTTGTGCCGATAATCTATTCACCTGCTATATTCAGTGTTGTAACTGGCTTTTGTTTTTTATCTATGCATTTAAGCAACTAAACACCTCTCAGCCTGAAGAGAATAACATTATGGTAAATGTCTCTTACATGCTCAACTTGCTGCATGTAAAATGGCTAAAGGTTTGTTGGCCTCCTGTGTTCATTCATTTCCCAGTCAAATGTTTCCTCTTGCTATTCAGCTCATTTTGATCTTGTCTCAGTTGTTTTCTATTCTAAAATAGATTAGTATAGTGTACTAAATGCACTTAAATCAATGCAGCATTGGATGTTGTTTTTACCAGATTATTTCTAATAATCTGAAATACACAGTTTAATATTTCAATTATATTCTAATTTCTATGAATGTAAACTTAAGATGCAAAGGAGTTGATTTTTCACTTACGAAATTATTTTCACCCATTAGAGGGAAGGGAATTGTTTAATTTTCCTATCTTTTTAATATGAGTGCAAGTGAATGATGTGAAATAGACTGGAATATATAGAAATTACTCCTTTCAATCAACCTTTTATAAATAACTGCAACTGAATAATGATCACAGAAATTAATAGCTTAACTAAGAGTACAGTATACCCTAAACTTGTTGCAAGGACTCATTATTGCAGCTGGTTTTAGCACCATAATAGTGAAAGTGGAAAAGAAAGGGGTTAATTATCTATGTTACAGCATAGACTGTGCTGTCCAGCCCATCCTAGTTTGGGTCTTGTATCTGCACAGCATATTGGGTCTTATCTTCACTAATGTTCCAGATCTCTCAGTTGTGATCAGATAAAAGAGAAAATAAACTTCTTTGTTACAATTTGCTTCTGCAACCTTTATATACATTTCTTTGTACCAAACTCCTGATTGTGTCATCATCTTCCAACTGCAGAAGATGAAGGTTAAAGGACAACCACATTGCAGAAGGGAACTGGAAGAGCAAGCGGAAGTAATTAACTTTTAGAGTAAATCCCTTGCAGTTCTATGATTTTACCATGCTGCTTGCTATGCTGTAATACTCAGTTTGAGATACCTCTGTAGCATTTTTAATTAAATTTAGGTTTCAGTAAAAGTGCGTGTGAAATAGAAAACTGGTAACAAAATTAGCAAGAGAAAGCATTTATCTCTTTCAGTGTAAAAATGAGAATAGCTGTCTATAGTTTTCCATTATTATAACACATTAAGGTAACTTAAATTCATCCTAAGGTGATGTTTTGTCTGATTTTGTCTGATTCATGTAATTTTCTGAGTAGTTATGTTGTATATTATAATAGCTTGTTTTAAATAGATTCTTGTTATTATGTAAGTCCTACAAGTCACTCTCCCTTCAGTATCTAACTTATTTCACAGAAGTAGTGCTATCCATACTCATTGTAGCTTCATTGTATATGAAGAACTTTGGGCAACTCACTTATAGCACTCCTCAAATCCCTGTGATGTTCTGAGGAAAGGAAAGTAGTTAAAAGCCAAAGTATGGTTACATACTAGAATAAAGTACCACCAATGTCTAAGTTTGTATGTTTTTATTTCCCCCCCCCCCTTAATGCTGACTAGATATGGGCTGAGGAAGTGACGAAAGTAAGTAAACAATTTAAAAATTGCAGAATTCTGAAACCATAACTTGTGCTGGTCTACTGTAATAAAGGATATTACATGTTGTTGATTTCAGTCAAATGCCGGCAGCCTGATGCATTGTCATAATCCACTGTTCCTTCCAGGGCCTTTCAGATTTCAGTGGCAAAACAGTATCTGGGCCTTGTTTTATAATAAGATGTTTCTGGCTGTAACTTAGTAACAGTACTGTATGATTCTCGTGTGACAAGATACAGGAGAAAAAGAACTACAAGACTTGTCTCTCAAAATTTGCTAGCATAGTGTCCTGTTAAAAATAACATGTTAAGAGGGAGCTTATTTGAAAACTTTTGAAAGGTTTGGTTCTAGTAATATAAACTGTCCTGAAGACACTGATCTTCAACTTTCTTCCAGAACATGGAACACCCCACCTTTACCACCAGTGTCACTAGATCTTCAGCAACTGAAGCGGGGGTTAGACACGTCTGAAAATTGCACTTGCACTGAAAGCTGGTTCATAATCTTAGCATTAGCCTTGGAGTGAGGATTGCAGTCCTCTCCTGTCATGCCACTCTTTGCACAGGGACAAAGCCAGTGGAGCCCATGGAATGTTAGCCAATAGCTGCACTGGTGCCATGAGAAGGGCTGTTCTTAGGCTCACTGCCTCTGACAAACCAGTATTGGGAACAGGTTGTGAGAGCATGTGCTAGTAGTGGAGAGATTTCTTAGTGGAATTTTGTAGAAGAGGGGTAATTAAAATTAAGTCAGTAGAAGGAGGACGGGCTTGGGAGTATGTTTTTTAAATAGAAACTAGCTAGGTAGCTGTGGGAGGTGTAAGGAATTGTCATTAGAAGCTTGAATGTACAGCTTTGGGTGAAATCTTGGTAGTTGAGAGTGAAAATAAATGAAGACTATTTCAGCTTTCTGAGAGTTACGGTGAAAGCAGGGGGTGTATGAGTGTGAGTTCAAGGGGAAGGAGACATGTAGAAATTGAACTGAAAAAGCAGGGTTAGGTCCACTTTGATTCTAAAGTTTGGTAACTTTTATTGAGTGAGTAAAGTAAGTTTGGAATTAGCAAACCTGTCTGCTGGCATTCTTGGTACTATTTTGGGGGAGAAATGGCAGGGAATGAGTACTGCTGTAATGAAAAGTAATCTTGGAGTCAAAACACAATGGTGAATTTGCTTTTCAGAGACAAGGACAAGCAACTTTAAGAATAGTGAAATTTAACAGATTGTGTCCAGGAAAGAGGAAGAAATAATACAAAGTGCTTAACTATAGCATGAAGAAGACTAAAAGCTTTAACTCTTGTAATAAATTTTATAATTCAAGGTTTCCTATTTTATTTAGTATTTAAATAGCAACTGCTATTGAGAAGAAAGTAGAACACAGGTATTGCCCTTGAAGCAGTAATCCATCCCCATTTCTAAAGGCAGTCTATCCTCTGTTTGAATGTTGGAGTAGGAGATTCGTGGTTTCAATTTAAATATAAGAAGCTTCCCAACAAAGATTTCAGACCACCCAGTCATCTCTGGATCAATTGCAGTGTTTGTTTTGAGTTAGAATGAAAGATTGTTTGGTGGCAATGACAGACTTCAGTTTAGCTTCATCTAACTCTGTGTTTCAGAAGGGATATTGCTGTACTATAAAACACATGGGGTAGGTACCGATGTTACTTCGTAGGCATATGAATTTTGTTAGGAGTCTAATAGAGTCAATGGAGAGAGCAGTGTGTGTTCAGCATGTTGAGGTTAGATTGATTTTGAGCATCAAGAGGAGCTCCTGGCTCTTTTGACCGCAAAAGAGTCAGAGGTGCAGCTATATTGGATAGCATGAATATATCCATTACCAACATTTTACTAAAAGCATGTCTAATAAAACGGCATTAGGAAGGTTGTTTTATTTTCTATGCTTTTTTGTGTGTTGTCCCTTAGCTACAGGATTTCACAGTATTTCTGAGAGGTTGTGTATTTTTATGTGAAATTTGGAGAGATTATTTACGTATGAATATTCATTTTCAAAACCTGGGTCCGTATGCTGAACTTCGGGAGCAAGTACCATTTTGAGGGATCTTCATGGGAGGTGCCCAGCGAGGTCTTCTAATGGTTCTAAAAACACAATACAACTGCAACTGGGGGGTGTCACTGGAAAGTATAGTCTTTTATGTTGAGCTCTTTATTCTGTTCAGAAAAAAAGGTGATCAGGCCACAAGCTTTCCAGACTGTAAGTCAGCTGGTTTTCACCTTTACTACAAGTGTAGAAAAGATAGGTGGTCCTGCTACTGTTTACCTGGCTGTACTGAAAATAGGGGTGGGCAAGACTGACTAAATGCATCATCACATAATTCAGCATATGTAAATCTCTACAAAATCAGTGCATTGGGCTTTTGTAGATGTACTGAAAGTCACTGCACTGACTGAGTTAACACATTTTGCCACTTTGCCTTTTCGTAAAGAAGGTAGTTGATTTGCTAGAACAATGTTGAAATAAGTAGAATTATTTTGATGAGAGTCCCCTTCTTGTAACTTCCTATTCTCATGTGTTTCTTCTGTTATGTTTTTCTCAGAGACAGACAGATGCATTGCACTGATATTAATTAATATTTAATTAGAAAATTCTAAACAAAGTTTCTTTGCTCAACAAACTTAAAAAACCTGGTTTGTTTGTAGCTCGATACAAACGCTGCTATCTCAGTTTTAAGTAAGAAGCACACAGTTCTCTAGCTGCTTCCTCACTGTTTAAATACTGTATAAACCTTCCCAATTGCAGTGACATCAGATGGAAAAACATTTTTTGGGTATCTGCATCATTCTTCTGTGCTCTTTTCTGAGTTTCCATGACACTTTTCATATTGGTTAACATTAGCTGAATGCAAGAACGGACTGTTGGTGAGCACATAAAATTCTTTTGAAACCAGTGTTTTGTTGGTGTCACCTCATTGAATTTCCTGAAAATATTTTCTCTCTTTCTGTGAGAATAGTAACTGCTGCATCTTGGACTTAATGCAGATTTTTGCCCTTGGGTTTGTTTTTAGAAGAAAGGCACTAAATGCATATAAGCATTGAGGCAAGGTAATCCAGATTGCAGGCTGAGGACAGTCTGCCTTGGGACAATGAATATTAGATACTAGAACACATATTTTGTATGTGTGCATTTAGTGTCCTTTTCCTCCCCCCGTTCCCCAGTTTAAAGGAATTTTGGCTTGTGCTAGGTTGAAATTGTTTAAACCTACTGTAACACTGATAACTTATTTAAAAATTGCTGAGAACAATATGTAACAAGAAATAAATTTGAATTATTGAAGTATGAAACTTCAATCATTTAAATAGAAATTTTACTCTAATTGAAGTGAGAACATTTGATGTACTTCAGATTTATTTATTTTCAAAGCCTCCTCAGTTACAAGCTCCAGAAATAGTTGCAGTAGTTTGGTGGCTAGAGTAAGACATTAAATTATGAGATATCCTATAAGACTTAACCTGAAAGACCTACGTACAGCTAATTTCTGTGCAATTACCTGGCAAAAATAATGAGATTTACCCTAAATTATTTCATCAGAGACTTGTTAACTTGATATATGGAAAAAATGACTTTATTTATGGCTGTCACTGGTATGCTGAAAGAACCCCTAGTGCAGACACTGTTACACCAGTTATGCTTGGTTTTTTATGTGAGAGGTGGGGTAATACTGGCAGAAAAATGCCTTTCTTCTGCATCTGTAGTACCTGCCTGATAATGCTGCTTGTTGCCTATTCAGGACCTCAACATTTCTGAACCCAGAATGCAATTACTCTTTTTGCCTAGTAAAGATCTGCAAAGAAAAAAAGCACATTTCAAACACCTAAGCTTGTGATTAATGCATTTGTATGAGCAATGCTGAATAAAATGGGACTGTTGCTGTGGGAGGGTGTAGCAGAGTGCAGTGTACAAACCCTAATGTGTGTTTGTTCTTCTAGTCTGAACAGGAAGTACGAATTACTCAGAGTGAATTTGACCGTCAAGCAGAGATTACCCGACTTCTGCTGGAGGGAATCAGCAGCACACATGTGAGTACCCAAAAAGGGAAAAGTCAACATCAGGACACTTTCTAAAAATAACTGCAATAGACTACTTGAGAACTTTGGGCTATGAGATTTCACTTCAGTGCATGAAAGCATCAAACCTTGGTTTTGTTGTTTCTTCTTTTAATTCTGATTTAACTTTAGTTTCCCATTAACCTTTAGAATGAAGAATATTTAATCTTCATCCTTTATACTCAGCTTCCCATTCATCAGGTCAATTGAGTGTTGAAGCCACAAAAATAGGTGCTCAAATATGTTAATATGGTTATCTGGTAAACCCAGGCAATGCCTGTTTGATGTTAATCACTAAGTGCCAGTATGGCCTTAGCACCTGACTGTATGGCTACTCTTTCTAGTGCAGCACAGTACTCATATAGACTAAAATTCTGAATTCTTTGCTGTGTTACAGGCACATCATCTCCGCTGTCTGAATGATTTTGTTGAAGCTCAGATGACCTATTATGCACAGTGTTACCAATATATGTTGGATCTCCAGAAACAACTTGGAAGGTAGTAACACTGTATAAACTTCAGGGGGGGGAAAAACCAAACAACAACAAACTGAAAAACCAAACCAAAAATACCCAAACACTTTTTTTTTCTAAGTGCCTATGAACAGTAGGGAAACTTACACTGATATAACTGTAGTGAACACACAGGCATGCTGGACTGAAAGGAAATATATCTGTTCTCAGGTAATTATTTCGTAATTACCCAGTGCAAGTACTTCTGTAAGCCTACACACAATACTAATGCCTTTTCAGGGTTGATTTACTGAGATTCTGTATATTTGTAAATGAGGAAGGTGTGTCCTTGGTAACCTCATTTAATGGCACAAAAACCAGTTTCTAGAGATCTATTTGTAATCACTCAGTTGTCTTATAGTTCATGCTACTAAACTGCTGTGCAATGTAGGAATAGTTTTTATACTGCCTATAAATTCCTGTTGCCTCTTAATTTGCCACAGGGCACTACGTGATTTTCAATGAAACCCTATTCTCCACTGTGAATTGCCATCATAGATACTGTACTTCACAATATATATAATCCAGAGCACTCACAGAATGAATGAGCAAGTTGGTCTAGTTTGATTGTTTTGTGGGTGTAGCATTTTTAAAATAAGAGACTGATGTTAGTTTGTGCTAATAATCCTCTTTGTGTGATTGATGGGGATGAAGAGAGGTCTACATATTTGCTTTTCATAAAGTTTTCCTATTTCTGCACACATCAGCCTAAGGTTACACAGATGGTGTTATTTAGGTGAGTGTATGCATTGAAGGATTATCTGTACTTAGAAGTTTTCTGTAGTGTCCGCTCTAAATAACTGTCTCTAGGGTATCTCTGTTTATGTTTTCCATGACAAGGAAGTAAAAACAAAAGTGTTCCTTGAGTCTTATCCTTTTCCTGACTTGCAACTTCCTGTAGCATTTGATTTCCTTTCCTCAGTTTGTTTGAATGTGTAGTTTAAAGACTGTTTTTTAGTCTTGAAAAAGACTTTAAACTACTAAACTGAAGTTTAAAGTCTTTAAAACTTTGATCTAAAAAAAAGAAGTTATGTTTTTAAAATTACTTTCCATGGAAAGAAGTATTGAACTTTAAAACATGGCAACACGCAAAAACAAGTTGTAGAATTGAAAGCTTGAAAATAAACATTTACTGTATTAAGGAAAAGCAACTCTTAAATTAGAAAATAAGTGAAATGTATTTTGAGTGGATATTTTTAAAATGTATACCCTTAGCTTAATGTACTTACCAAACAGAAAGCCTTAAACATAATACCCTTATTCTAAGAAACAACATACTCCTCTGTAAAATCTACTTTAGTATAGCTTGTCCCACAACATCTGTCTTTGTTTAAAATTTGTGCAAGCTGCCACCAGCTATTAAAAAGTGTATTTGAACAAAATACTGCCTGTAGAAAAGCAGGAGAATGTATCTTTTTGTGGCTGTGCTCTTATTAGTATTTTTAGTAAAATTACTCTGACTGCTAGAAGACCAAAAGCATGGAAGCTTTATGAAATTCTAAAGGCCTCAAAAAGAGTCAAATGAAGTTTCTCTGCCTACATATATTAAAATAGTTACGGTATTAAATATTGGCTGTGTCTTTTCCATCCTTGTGTACAAAAGTCCCACTGAACTGTAGCAGAGAGCACTAGGAAAGGGTCTCAAGTTGTGCTTCTTGCTTTGGGAGGGTTTCCCCATTTGAGATATGTGGTGCATAGCTTTTGCATTAAATAAACAGATGAACAGGGTTTGTCTACTGTGCTCCCTGTGTTATGTGTAGGCAGATGCATTACCAAATAAATAGCTGAGGCTGCTCAGCTAGCTTTTGGTTGCATTTGCCAGTGCTCTGGTGCTTGCCACATAGTGTTGAGTTGCACATATTCTTTTCGCACATCTAAGAATGATACTGTGCAATATTCTCATATGAAAGCCAAGAGCTGTGAAGGACGTAGTTTAATTTTGAGGTGGTTGATGGACCAAAGGTGTTCAGCTTCTAAGTGAGATACTTGGTTACTTGAAACAGAAAACTGGTTCTCAGAGTAGATGTGTAGGGCATAAACCCTGTCCTGGTTCACACTGAGACTATTCAAAATCAAGAGCTGAGCACCGATCCTCTTGATAGTACTCTCCAGAGGCAGCTATAGGTAAAGTGGGAGGAAAACTTGTGCTTAGTTCTCTTTATGTAAACACACATATTTTTGTGGATGTTTCTCTTCAGGGTGGCACCAGCTGCTTATCTCTGTACTGCCTCCCCCTCTTGTGGGACTGGGTTTGATTCTTTAAATCAAATCTTCCCCTTTATTTTGTTTTCTAGTTCCTTAGAATGAACTGAACAAGTCTGTTTCAATTATTTTGATACTCTGGCTGCCTTTTTTTTTCCTGATAACTGCTTTTGCTCTGAAGTTTCTCAGCTTCCCTGACAGACAAACCTGAGCTTTGGCATAACTGTTTTTTTCAGATTGCCCATTTCTAGTTCCCCTACATTACAAACTGTGAAATTCCTGTTACTAAAGCATTAAAAAAAAAGTAAATCCAAGATAACTTCTGTATAGCTGAAGCTTTACAGTAACATGCCTACATATGGCTTTGCAAAAAGAATGAGACTTAACTGCTTTGTCAATCAGTAAAGCATTAGAAAGTTTTAGCTTTCTCTTCCACTGGCTGTACAAACCAGTGACCCTTTGAACTGAAAAGAATGACTTACAAGCAATTACTGTGTTAACAGAGAACAGGTTTAACAGTATATTAAACAGTCATTTAGCTGTATTGAGAAACACCTGATTGTCATTTAAAATTAAATCTCTCTGTTTGAATGCCAACTAATCAAGTGAAAAATACATCATGAGGTACAGCTGAGTTATACTTATAAAAATGTGGGGGTCTAGTTTTGCTTCCCTTTGTTCCTCTCATTTGATTTGTTCAGGGAATGTGATGAACTAGTTTGAAAAATCAATGTAGCAAATGTAAAAATACGTATTTGTGGAGCTGGAGTCTCTTCCTAATGAATTGAATAAACTCTTTATGATCAAGTGAGGGCAAGGTAAGCCAGAGGGGGAAGTGGTACTTCCTCTTTTGCACAGTAGTAAACTGCTAACTAAGAAGTCTCCTGAAGTCTTTCCAGTTTTTATATTCAGTTCAATCTGACTGTAAAGGGGCTAGTGCTGTCCTTCGTGTTACACTGCTGCTCCTTCCCTTCTGTCAGATGGAATAATTGCATGACTGCAACATGAACATGTTTAAAAAGCTGTTCTGATGAAAAGTTAGCAATCTTCTTGATTCTAGATCCGATTGTTGGAACAAAAGCAGTGGATCTGACTCAAATGACAGAAAATGAACAGGGGTACAGGAGTGGGTCCATCCTGACTGGTGGCAAGTGTGCATTTACCAGGTTAAGTATAGTGCAAACTTGGAACCTTGTATGCAGGACTGCTATTACAGATTTGAGCTGCTTTAATTCCACTTATGTTTATAGCCATATGAACCAAAAATTAGTCACTGTATTGATAGGTTTAGTTTTCACCTGCATCAGGTCCCTAAAACAGCTCGTCATATGAGCACCAATAATGCTGCAGACGTGGTTATGGGAATATACTGCTCTGGATTTATATGGTTAAAGTTGCCACTGAAATGCATCTTTAGAAATAACCTGACGGCAGAGCATATGTGGGGAGGGATGAGATGAGACTGTTTTCTGACAGGTTCATGTGCCCAGTATGGATAGGTCTTCATTATATCAAAAGAGTAAGCAAAAAAAAGTGGGGAGAAGTAACATGTCCATATCCCAGTATCTGTGTAGAAGAACTGATGAGGGAAGTTACATGTGGGAAGGAAGGAAAAGCAGATACTGTCGTATGTCATCATGACTCAGTCTAACTACTAGTTGCTGACCCTTTTTAACTGCATCAGCTCTGCTACTTTTCTAAACCTTTGCTGACCTACTCTTCAGGTAGAGTTAGATGAGTGTTACAACAAAGTAAGGCAACAAAGGGACAAGAAATTGCTGTGTCAGCTGTTAAGTAAGTTTAGTTTGCTATGGAACTGCATCCTAGGATGTAGGGCAGAGTGACATGAGACAGTCTCAGAACTCATCATTGCCTCCCTTGCTGTTCTGTTCTTCCTACCCCACTACACTGAAGTCTCCTGCTGCTTTGCTCTCCTTTCTGCTCTTGTCACTTTTCAGCCATATTATTCTGTCCTGTCCCTCTATCTGCTCTGGCACTCATCACAGTTTTTTGTGGTTCAGCTCATTAACTAAGTGGATTATACACTTTTTTCCCCCCTTTTTTTCTGTCAGGTTAATTAATGAGTTTAATTGACTTCATGGAAGGGTCTGGCAAGCACTACTGCTGGCACTGAGCAAGTAGCAGCCTGAACTAGAAAGGAGGAGCTAAGTTGATATAAGTTCATCATTAGTGTAACAGATATTTTTGTTTTACAGCATGCAGTTTAGCTGAATCAATGAACTGATTTAGATTACAAAAATAGTTGTGTGGGTTTTCTTGCTTCCAGAGAGAGGCTGTGTTTTTAATTTGCATTTTATTTCCCTGATCCGGTTTGTCAGCACAATCTTTTGTGTAACCACATAATTGAGGAATGAGCAGGAGGAGGTGGAGGCTAGTTTTACTGGCAGAGCTGTCAAAAGAAATGTTTATTAAAATACAGTCTTAATTATCTATGGCCAACAGTGCTCTCTCTTGGTTTTGCCTTTTTTAAGAGGCAAATACTGAGGCTTTTTTAAGGTGGCAGTATTTCTTTTAAATTGTATTTGTTTGATTTATACTGCAGATCAGGAACAAGTATCTTTATTTAGGCTATACAAATACCAGTACTATTCTGTTACTGCTGTCTACTAGTGTTTATTGCTGATAAGAAATAAGAATGCTAATTTAGGCACAGAGGCATGTATAATGCCCTATGTAAAACAGATTCAATCAGAAGTCTTTTTTTGTTTTCTCTCACAGCTTTCCATCTACCTTCCTCTCTAACAACAATCAGTCTTCCACAACTCCTGTGCAGAGTGTTTCTGCTTCCTCAGTCTTGGCCTCAGCCTCTGCTTCATTGCCTTCAGTAAGCAATTCAGTCGTTACTTCAGGCATCAGTGAACTGAAGTCATCAAGTGGCAGCAGGAAAGCAAGAGTTCTCTATGATTATGATGCTGCAAACAGTAGTGAATTATCACTACTTGCAGATGAGGTAAGAGTTTTCTATGTACCTCGATCATTTGAAAGTAAAATAGGAATGCTTCTGAGTAGCCAGTTAAGATGTGCTACATCAAAAAAATTGTGTAGTTGATTTTTAAAAATTAAGCTTCATCAGTATTCTTGGAGCATTGTACTGTACTTATGAATTCTAGTATTCTGTAGTGAGAGTTAATATTAGTTACACCACCTTAGCTTGTAAGACTATTTGCTAGACAGTAAAGATGCAGTTCTACTGTCTACTTATCACCACACCTTTAGCACTGTTATCAATATAGTTATTCTTTCAAATGTTAAATATTGTAATTTGGGAAGAACATGAGATTACAACTACTTTTTGTTTTGATGGTGGATGTTGTGTTTATTCCTGTTCCAATTCAATTGCACTATGAAGTCAGAGGATCAATACAAAGCACGTGAAGATAGATTACGAAGCAGAGTGCTGGAACAGAGTTCCACCTGGTAATGTGATTGTAGCTTAACCCTGAAGAACAGCATCCAACAAAAAAATTTCAGACTTTCAAGGTTTTTAAATGTGCATTGTGTAAATATCTCTGACTTTTTTCTTATCTAGACAGTGACTTAGCTAGAAGCTGCAGCTCAGATTTTCTGTGAAGATGTAGCACATCAACACCACCTATCTTTCTTTCGTGCACTTGGGAGATCCAATGAACTTTCTTTTAGATCGCCTGTTAAAGTTGAGGGTGATACACAAGATTTATAGAATCTATATACAGAATCTATTATAAAATAGATAATAAGTGGTAATGAACAGAATTTAATTAGGAAAAAAGGGACTTTAAAATAAGCTACTATGTCTATTCTTTTCTATGGACTAGTAAAATAATTTTTGAACATCAAATTATGTTCCATGGATACTTATATTAAATACTGTTTAACTTGTTTAATTTCAATTCTGAGACACTGGAAATGGCATGAAGTTAGACTGTAACTCTTTTCCATGCAAAGAAAGTTTATAAGAATGTGTTGTTGTTTTGTTTTTTTTTTCAGGTGATAACAGTGTACAGTATCCCTGGCATGGATTCAGACTGGCTGATGGGTGAAAGGGGAAATCAGAAAGGCAAAGTGCCTATTACTTATTTAGAACTGCTAAACTAAGTGGTTGGCCTGAATAGAGACTGTCAATTATGGCAATACCATATTTATATACAATTAACGTTATGTAAGCAAGTTTATGTGTCTTCCATGTTATTGTCTTGAGAGACAAATACCAGCCATTAAAAACTGGCTTTTCTGCCAGCATGGTTGCATGGTCAATACACTATTCAGACTTAATGTGTTTAAAGCTTTTACTTCATGTGCCAAGAACATGTTTCCTACAGATTTATTTCTACTGAAGTTTTCACTAATACAAGCTTCTACTTTTGAGTAATCTAGATTGAAAGCAGGAGGTGCTGTTTTCTACTGAAATTTTTCATTAATGGCAAAGCTGTTCTTCACATAAAATAAACTTATTGTGAACTGATGCAGGTGTAATGCCCATTATTTGAACAACCAAAAGCAAACGTGAAACATTAACAATGTGGTTCTTTTCCCAACACTTGTGGAGTTCAGATGTGCTGAGGCCTTCATGGCTGTCTGCTGAGTGTCATGTGCATTTAGTCGCCTTGGAAAACTTAAGGCAAGTTCCCAGTGCACTAAGATTTTGAGCTGCACCTAGCTGGATTGACACAAGATAGGGAGGTATATTTGACTTGTTTTAACCTTGCCTTGTATTTTTTCCCCTTTAATTCCTTTGCAGAAAGGAGTCTAATTCATTTTGATTAGTAATTATAAGGATTCTTTCAACTGTAAATCAGCCTTTATGGTAAATTAAGCACTACATTTTGCTGACCAACTATGCACTGTCTCCCTGCATTTAAGTAGTTCTATAGATGAGCATACTTTCATTCAGATTATAGGTTATAATGAAATTCTGCATCTCCAAGTCTTATGCAACAGTTTATTGTCATGTTCTCATTGGATTAAATGAGTTATGAATTTTGCTTTGCAAGAGGATGTTCTTTCAGTGTGGGAATGAAGATGTTTTTAATCTAAAAATGGCTTTATTAAAGGTAGTATTATTTACAAATAAAATAACATTTTCCTTAAAACTACACCCTTTAGTGTTTCATAAACAGCAGATATTTAAGATTGCAAAATTAAAACACATTGCATTTTTTCATCACTTGCATCGTTCTTGGGATAATGACCAAGAAAATCCTAAATCTATTCTGTCTATTAAATACAAAGAGGGAATAATAATAATAATAATTACTGATGAATTAGAAATTAACCTGAATCATTTATGATGCATTAAATAAAATTAATAAGAAGATAAAATCCTGCAGTTCAGAAGGAAAAAGGCTGAACTGTTTAACCACAGTGGTGATCTTCTCCAGTCGGCTCTAATGTGAACTACTATCAAATGTGCTTAAATTCAAATCAATATTGTTCACTTGCTTTCATTTGTAGAATAGTCAAGGATACGTATGTAAAATTAATTGGCTCTTTGCTATACTTGGCCATTTACTTCCTATTTAAATGCAGTAAAATATTACAGAGCAGCATTTAAAAAGATGGGAGTGAGTTAGTGTAATTTAAGTAGGACAGCTTTGTGAAGGTAACTTTTGGCAGCAAATGTCTCAACACCTAAGCTGTGTATGAGATTGCAGTTGACCCTTAGTCTAACAAAACTGAAAATCCATATTTGCAGTTCTTCCTGTTTTTATTTAATTTCAAATCAAAAGTAAGTAAAGAAAGTTGTTATTGTTTTCTTACACTCGTCTATTTTGAGATTCTCTGTTGTACCATTGAGAAGGAGAGCTGGTAGAACAGTGCTTGTTTACACTAGTATTACATTGAGTAGAACTTAATTGCAGGCAGTCCCAAAACTCAGCCTTTTTGTATCATTTTGTCAGGAACTTTAAAAAAAAATTGGCTGGACTTTTTTGGTTTTGCTTTCTGACTCAATGATTTTTACAAGTGTGAAATTAACTGAATTTGGCTTTGCATCTCTTATTCAGTTAATTCCTGTTTTCATAGAACAGGGCTTCTTAGTTGAAAGAAAGGAAAAAAGGTAAACCAGGCCAGAAAAACTCTGTGTGAAAGTTCCAGACATTTATGAAATTAGATTTCAAACACAGAAAAAACTCAAAAGTATGTGTTACCTTGTATTTAAAAACTGGTTTGGCAAGATAAATTCATTCAGAATTGATACCTCCTCC
>VXAU01000663.1:1629523-1646493 GCA_013399695.1 Formicarius rufipectus
ATGTGTATTTTGTACAGTAGAGATGTGGGTGCTTCAGATCTATAAGGAGCTGACATGGGCTTTCTGTATATTATACCAAGAATATATATTGCAATTCAGAAAACATAAGAACAAATATAAAACTTGTTAGGACTTGCTGGCTATGTCTGTACTGTGCATACAGATTGTCTGGGATTTCAGAATCAAAAGTATTCGCTGTAAAGAATTTTAGTACTGGTGTCCACATAATACCATCAGTATTGATTGGAATGATTGCACTGTGCTTCATGCTACCTTGAAAGTTGGGAGGGCTTAAAACTGAAGTTGTGA
Source organism: Formicarius rufipectus (assembly GCA_013399695.1). NCBI lineage: Eukaryota > Metazoa > Chordata > Aves > Passeriformes > Formicariidae > Formicarius > Formicarius rufipectus. The sequence continues at coordinate 1,629,833 of VXAU01000663.1, forward strand.
AATAGGTCTTTGGTCAGGAATTTAGCCAGGTACTGCAGTTGTGTGGAATTGTAGGGGAACAACAGACTGCTTCTTCCTGTTTGCATTTTAGAAGGCCCAAGGAGTCACCATTTCAGTGTTCTACACAGAAAAGCACTCATGACAATCCTCAAATATAAAAAGCTTATGAAACAAATGTTCTTTATTCAAAAGACATTGTATTACTTCTCAGACTTCTGTCAGGAATCCCATTAGTAATTTTTATGCTTCCACCTGGAAGGAACAGGCAAAAATATTCCCATTTGTATTCAGTACGAAACACCTGAACGTAAAAGGAAACAGATTTTCAGTTCCCCAAAAAATGGAGACTGAAATTGTTGGTGGAAGGTAGTGAAGCTGTGTGAAATTCTGCAGTGCAGCATGGTACCTCTTTCAGAATTTGTGGTGTCTCCACCTAGCTCTGCAACTCCTGGTTAAACTTGGAGCTGAACGATTAAATGTTTAAATGCCGAATCAGTAGTTATGTTTGTGGCTTCCCCTATCCCAATGCAAAGCTGGTCTTTTAGAGGGTCAGGTAGTGATCTTGTCTGAAATAAATATATCTGTGAAAGGGAAAAGGATTGTCAAAGCCCATGAGCCATAAATAAACTTAAGTCCTGGAATCCTCTGTAACAAGAATTCCCATGAGTTTGTACCATATAAAAGGTCATGGGAAGTTAGTCATTACCTCTCTGGCACTGTGGCTACAAGTACTGTAAGGAGTGCAGAATTAGGCTGTCTTATTTTCCATGGGCTGCCAAGGTATGTATTTATTTAGGGTCATAGTCTACTAAGACCTGTGAGACTAGAGTTGAATCCCTGTCTCTCAGACCTGCTTGGAACTGTGTTAGGTTTTTTATTTCCCTTTCATTCACCTTAAAAATTTAAGAATTTCTGAAAATCCTTACTAAACTTGGCCTGCAGCCCAATCCTGATTCATTTTCTTTAAGCGGAATTCCTACTTGGGTATGTTCTAATATAATGGGCTGTAACCAATTAATCACACAGCTATCAATGGAAATACAAGGCAGTACACTGCAAGCTTGTTAGCTTCACTTACAGCTGTGTGAATTTGTGTTTGGTGAAGATGCAAAGACATCAGTCAAGCTGACAGACACAGCCTCGGTTGTCTTCTGTGCTGCTTCCTTTACCATTGTTTTGTGACATGGAGCATTCAGTGTGGCATCTGGCGGTGAGAAACGCCTCCGACTTGGGTAACTTAATGAATTCTGTACCTTAGCTGAGTAAATGTCAAGAAAATGTACCATGAATGCAAACACTGAACTACTGTGTGAATGTTATGCCTTCTATAAATAGTTTCCTGCCAGAAGTGAACAATAGGAAACACATTAGCATGGGGAGCTTGCATGCAGTTAATAATCTGATTTTTTCCCTCCTGACAGCACAGAACTGTTTTATAAATTTTTAAAAAATGTGAAATAGATGTTTGACATGAACAATTAAGGAAGGCTCTTTGGAAATGTAAAATTAGTTAAAGCTTTAAAATGTCTTTACACAGTTGTAGACAGAAGCAAAAGTACTGGAAATGGAATAATGAGATAGGAAATTGGTTATTCAAAAGAAGAAACACTTGAAACATGAAATCTTCCAATTTTATTGCTTTGAGTTAAATTGCTTTTAATTCTAAATACTCAACAGTGAGGTTGGTATACATCAGAAGTCTCACAAAGCCTCACAAAAACGGGGAGGTTTTGTACTTTAGAATTTCTGAAAATGCTGAAATCCCCTTTTTTGAGATTTTAGGGAGTTATGTTTTATGTATCTTTGGAAAAGGGAAAAGCAAATGTCACTGAGGCTTAATTTCACATTTCTTACATCAACCTTTACATGCCATCCCATGGGAAAACCGTTGGTGTTTCTCCATTGAGAATATTAGGCATCTAGGAGAATTTCTAGGTTTCTAATCCTGTTCCCTGTGCAGAAAAACTACTCATTATTTCCAGTGTAATGAATGCCTCCATATTACTGATCATAAACTTCCTTTACAAAGGTGAGTGTCATTGTCTGGTTACCTGGAAGAATCTGCTGTACAAAAATGGGGGGTGATTGATTCACATCATCTTAGTGATGCAGTGATGGAGGCAACTGCTTCCAGAAAGTTTGTGCCTTAGTCATGTCCTCCTGTAAAAATGCTCACATTTTGCATCAATAGCAAGAGGAAGAAAATTGCTTCAGATAGAATTCTTTCTCACTTGTCCTGAAAGGAGACCCTGGTATTGCTTTGTAATTTTCCCAAACTTTCATTTTGCTCTGTTGCTTTTGTTCAGCGCCAGTTGTGAGAAAATCTGGCAGCCACTCAGGGTATACAGTCAACAGGGTCCAGCCTGGATCAGAACAGATGTATTTTTGTGATGTGCTAATAGAATAACTGCTTGTGTCAACTTTTAATATTTTCTTTTTCTTACCAATTTGAAACTTTCTAGCTTTTTTAGGTCTGTAGATTTTTAATATTAAGATACTTCCAGAGACAAGAAATTTCTCTCAGAAGCAGGATGCAGTGACTCTAGTGCATTAGGTGAAGATCTACAAGTAACCATGGCTACCCCAAGGCTTTTGCAGTTGCACTTGGCTGAGTTCACACCACTGGTAGCTCCAGTTTGTGGCTGTGAAGGATGGAATCAAAAGGGGAGTCCTGCCTGCCCCAGCCCTGCTCCATTGCTGACACAGCAGGCTGGTTTCTGTCCTGTATGTGCTGCAGGAGATGTTTTCTCAGATGAGCAGATTGTTCTTCACTTCAGCTCAAACCCTGCCATAATCGGTGAGCTAAAAGGTAAGAGCTTTTAGGGGTGTGAATGGTGGGAAATGAATAGAAAACTGAAACCCAAACTCCAGCTGTCAGTGTGCAGTGGAAACCCTGTGGTTCCTGTTGCTATCCCAGCTGGGGTCATTATGTATCATGTGTTTGCTGAGATGAAGAGAGATTTGGAGAAATCACTCATAACAAGGGAGAAACATAAAGCTTTTCAATAATTATGTTAGTCTTTTAAAATGTCTGTAGATCACACATTTTTTTACCAAAAAAAATTATTTAAAGATAAGCTTAAAGATAAATAGTGTTCAGCTAAATTTGGCATAAATAAGGAAACTGGTTAAGCATAGAGATGGGAGGTGTCTGTTTGAATGCAGCTTCTTGGATAGAGTGTGGTGGGCTAGAGTGTGGTGGGCTAGAGTGTGGTAGCTTCATGTCTTTAAAGCATTGTAGATGTTGGCTGGAGAGGTGTTTAGGCTTTGGTGCCAGATGAATATTGAGCAGGTGTGCAGGCAGCTTCATTTCTCATGGAGACTTCAATCACTACATAAGTGAGATTTGCATAGGTGGGAGCTCTTCCTACACTACAGATTGCCACACACTCTCTGGCCCAACCATCCCTATAGGCTAGGTCAGTTTCTCTGACCCCAGAGGACTAGAGCCACTGGCATTGCTTTCTGTTCTCCATTCAGCTGCTCTCAGTTTATGCAAAATTTTGCTATTTCGAATCTAACCTAGTTTAAAAAAATGGTGATATCTCTGTTCTTTGCATTTTCAAGGGACAGCATACTTGCAAACCTTGATTCCAGCAGACCTTTTAAATGTGCCTGTGTGAGTGGGAGAGCTTGTGCAGTCAGATTATGCATATTTGTAAGGTGGAATTAAATGTTGGCTGCCTTGCAGTGGTTATCTTTTGGGGAAAAACGTGGAGAACACTTAGTTTAGCCCACTCTGTGGCACTGCTGCCAAATGCTGGTTCTGTCTCAATGGCAATTACTGTAGTTTGTCATCCAATCAATTCTGCAGCAAATATCAGTAAAAAAGGTGCTACATATGCTTTTTAATGCCTCACAGTAGGATCCTGAACAATTGTATGCATATGTAAATGCATATCTGCAGGGATTAGACAAGATTCTTTGTCAAATGGCTGTGCTCAGGGAAGGGAGACTTGGACTGTGGAGTTGGGCAGGGACAGTTTGATTGCCTTCATTAGTGTTTTGGTTCACAGTGGGAGTGTGCTTTTGATGTGAACCTCCCAGGTTGTCCTTGCTTTGTGCTTTAGTTCACGTCATTGTGATCTTAAGAGTATGTGGTCTGGATTCCTTTATTGTGAAATGAAAGTGGGAGATGTTTCCTAGGAGCACACCTGGAACGTTGAGTTCTCAACACCAGCTCTTTTGCCTTTAACCTGTCTCACTGTACCGTATTAGACAGGAGGTCTGTGACACCAAAGCAGTGAAACCTCTCCAGAAAGTCTCACAGCTTTGTGAATTTGGCTGAAGGTTTTTACCTGAGTTTTTAAGTCATTCTTGAAATGATGCTTCTTTTAAGCAAAATTAAAACTTCTGCTTGTTGCACAAGCATTTGCTTTCAACACACAGCCAAACAGCTTCCCTTCTCCTTGGAGACAATTACCACAACACACTTTAAAACCCACTTAAATTGCCAGTATCTTCACGCTGTGCTCCCGTGACAGCAGAGGACCCTTGCAAGACTCTCTGCCTGTAGAGGTGAGATTTCTGGGTGTTAGTGCCTGAACAACAGGAGGCTGGTAATAGGGAACTTGTTGCTTAGATACTTCACGGCAGGGCATTCACATACGTGCCTTGCTACATGTGGACTTTATCTGCTAATGACAGCAATTCTTACCTTGGTGGTGAACTTTAGATCACATGAAAACTCTTGACTCTGCCACAGAAATTCATCCAGTTTTTCAGTGGCTGTCTCAGTATCCTTTAGTACCAGAGTTTATACGTCAACCCAAGGGAGATGTCTGTAGTGGTGCTGCTCTGGTGCAGACATGGTCTCTGTCACGCACGTGTGATCTTCCTGGTCCATATGACCCTTTTCTCTATCCCAGGTTTACACTGTTAATGCTTAACAAAGGGTGAGTTGATGATGAAGTGATGCTGTCCCTCTGATTTTGAAACCAAAGATGCTAAATTAAACTACAGTAAAATTTCTCACTGAACACGGATTCAGAGTGTATAAGTGGTATTCCTTGTGAGTACATTTTAAAGGAATAATAAAGGCAAAAAGGAAGTGAGATATGACTACATGTATCTTAAAATCAAATGCACTCAAGCTCACAGAATCTGTGAGGGACAGAGTCCCTGGGCCTAGTCCCAGAATAGGTAAGAAATGGAGGAGCAAATGCTCTTAGTATTACTAAATTTTGTGGCCTTGCACGAAGCGTGAACAGCAGCATTGCTGATGTGAGGCCAAAGGTTGTTTAATTTACACAGAAACAATTTATGACAATCCCTAGCTACTGCAGTGATAAATGACAATAAATTAGTTTCACGGTAAAGAATCCGTCAGTAAACTAGGAAAAGGGTGAACCCACGGAGGCTGCAGGTGAATAGCGCTGCAGCTGTGCTCAGCTCTGAACTTAGGACAAGCAAACTCAAATGTCTCTTTAGACTTACCTTTTTTATTTAATAGAGTAAGAAAAGCCCACTCTTACACTTGCTTCCAGAAATGATTCTGTTTCTGCTGCCTTAGGAAAACACGTGAATGCCATTCTCAGCTGCAGTGGGGACTAGTCCCTGTTGTGGCAGTCAGTGCTGAGGCAGGAGCAGGGGTGGGCACACAGGCTGCTGCAGAGTTCAGAGAACAGCCCCTCTCTCTTCACACCCACACCCCCACCGTGGAGGTGTCAGATGTCCCCTAATGTTTGTTTCACGGCCTGATGGAAGGATCTGCCTTTTCTTCCAGTGATCCAGAAATGATCCGTAAGGCTTATTTCTTGGCCTGGCAAATCTGTTTGAGTGCTGGTGACAGCTGCCATGCTTTTTGTCGAGAAACCTGAATCTTTGCTGCCAGGATTAAGTAGTAAAAGCTCTGCTTTGATTTAGTTTCTCTGGCTTTGCTGTTCTGATGGGCTGTGGCTTCTGGTGTGACAGTAACAGGGAGTCAGTGCCAGCTACAGGGAGCTGCTGCTGGAGGGACAGAGGTCCAGGCCAAGCTGGGAGGTCACGGGGAGGCTGTCCCAGAGCCGGTGACACACCTCTGCCCCCTCCACACAACTTGGAAAATCAGGTTGTGGTTTTTTGTCAGTCCCTTTTGGCAAGGTTGAAGGTGGCCCTTGGCAGTGTCTGTGTGGGCAAAGCCTGGCCAGGCTCCCAGGGACACATGTGGCGGGGGGCAGTGCAGTTCAGAAGTGACAGGTCATAAAACCAGATACTCTGTGACTCAGGCAGAAAATCTAATAACCAGTGTTAGCAAGACTCTACTCAGGAGACACGGCTGCTTTGGTTGGGGCATGCCTGGCTAGTGACACGGGAGCATGGATGCCAGTGTTTCCACACCGCTGGGAGGGGAGGGAAGCTGTGGTTTGTCACCTTATTACAGCTCTGCTGCCAGATCCAGGAGGGGAGAAAACAAGCTGGCAGCATTAGGAGTCACAGTTTGACTGGAAACTGCAGGTTGGAGCCTGGCTGTACTGAGTACAGAGACTCAGGTGTTTCACCAGGAGTCACCTAAACTGGCTGCTTAAGACCTCTGTTCTCAAGACCTCTCCTTATCAAAGATCTGAGGTTTCCAGAAACTGGGTCAGGTGGCCTAAAATGTAGAATAACATTGAGAACTGAGGTCACTGAATGCAGGGGGAAGAGGCTGAGCAAAAAAATAACTATCCTGTTCTCTGCTTATCCTCCTGCACTAAAAATATGTTTGCCCGTAATTTCATTTTTTATCTTTTTTGTGGGGTGGGATGTCTGATCTCCCAGGCTGAACATCACAAGATTCACTTTGCTTCTGAAAGCGCAGGTTCAGTAAAAGTAACACACTCAACAGGTGCTTGGGTTTCTAAGCACAACTTTTTTGTGTGCGCTCTTCATTAAGCTGGCAATCTGTTCTTGTTCTATCTATGGGCTGAACAATAAAACAAATACTGAGTTGAGTACTTCCTTTATTTCCATGATTTTAATGTCTGCTGGAAAGTTCCCCTTAGCTCAGAAACAGATTTTTGCCTGCTACAACCATGTTATTCAGGTTCACATTGCAGGAATCTGTGACTGAGCAGGTACACCCAGGAAACCCTTCCAAGTAGCTTGTACATTATGCTTCAAGTTTGTCTACATATCGTATCTATGTATAAAATAGAACGTATAACACTTTCTTTTTCTTAAAAGCACATATACTATTTTCTACAAAAAGATTGCCCTTTATTCTCTATAAAAAGATAGGAATAGTAGATGGACAGTTCATGCTCCAACTCAGTCATGCATGATTGCTGCTTTTATTTGTCCTTTCATTAACTCTCTCAAGATTTGGCACAACAAGAGCATTATATAAGATTAAATAATTCTTACATAAGTCTGAGTGAATGCCTTTCATGAAGTACTGGGTGCTTATCATGACTATAAGTAAAAATTAATCACTTCCCTTTTAAATTGGAGCTTTCAACCTTGTATTCTGTGTGGTTAATTGCCACAAGCCAAAATAACCTTTTGAGCATTATGAATTTTCACAGCTGCAGACTGGAGGAAAAAAACCCTCACTTTCTGATAAATAGAAACTTAAGAATTTCCAAAAGAAATTATTTCCCACTCTAATTGCCTCTTTTAGCACAAAGCCCAACTCACTTGTGCCAGAATGTTAAATGTTCCTAGCACATGTCGCTAGAGCCAAGAACTTGAGTATCATCTAAAGGACAGAATGAGAAAGAATAAAGCCAGGACAGTATGAATTTGACACTTCAAGAACAGCATGGAGCACAGCCAACAGGTCAGAAAGTGCACGTAATTAAGCCTTTGCTAGAAGCCACAGATTGAGTAGGATGAGGGCTCAGCATCTCAGTAACAGAATTACAGAAGACTCTAAACATGCTTCCATACATAGGGAAATATAGGAATATACCTTGTGCATGCTTTTAAGCTAAGAGAATGAGTACCTGTAATACTTGGCCAGATTAGTATGTGGAATAAAAATCAGAAAATCAGGAACCCAGGAGGAAAACAGAGAAAAGCTCATTTCCAGTCTCCTTAATGGAAGTATGTGAGAACCAGTACTGGGAAAAGTCAGAAGTCGCAGAAACAGTACTGGGACTGCAATCAGGAAACTCAGTTATGCTGGAGGAGAAATTCTTTGGTCTGTCATCCTTCCTCACTCTGGACTGGTTATCACCTGGCACGAGTGAGTTTCTTGCCTCTGTAAAAGTCAAGCAAGAGCAGCATTGAAGGACAAAGTGTCTGTAGGAAAGTACTGGGCTGGCAGTAGGAAGACACAGAAAGAAAAGGGAGATTGAAGGTCAGTAACCCACTGGTTGTCATATTAAGGAGGAGGAAGGAAATACAGGGAAGCAGAGAAAAATATTTGGTAAATATCAAATGAAGTAAGCAATCTCTCTGTTGAATGATAAAGATGATCTAAACCTGGAGAGAAGGACACGATTAGAATATTCTGCTGAAAATGCTGCATGGTAAGTCATCCATAAAGAAACTGAAATCCCTTGTTGGCAAGCATAGGAATGGGAAGTACAGATATAGTCAGTATATTAAAAGACCAGTGGATGGCAGCATATTTTTACTACCAAAATACTGGCCACCATGCCACGTGTTCTGCTTCTAGCTCATCTGCTTATACATCATACACCCCATGTTTGACTGTGGCACGTCAGCACAAGCAGCAATGACTTGTGCTTTTTATGTACAGATTATGTTTCCCCAAGACAGTGGTGACCACTATTGTAGCTGTCTCACACTGAGCCATCTGAGAGGTCAGGAGCATGTTTCACAAGGATGGGCATGAAAGGGATAACTTAAGAGTGAGCCATCTTGTGACCCAGTTGCACATACCTTCTACAAGTTTGTAAGAGTATTTCAGGAATAAGAACTCCAAAAGCTATGCCTAAAAAATCACTTTTGAATGTTACTTCTGATAGTTCAGTGTAGTCTCAGTCCCAGGTTTACTGTTCTGCTATGAAGCTGATGACTTCCTCTCCAGCATAAGGAATAAACTCTGTAAATTACAGAGAAATTGCCTGAGATACAAAATCATATATGAGGACAAATCCTGAGTACCATTTCAAGTCATAGCATAACACCCATCCAACCAAAAACTGCTGAACATTAAGTAGTTAAAGGGAAGATTTATTTACTAATTAGACTTCAGAAAGAAACCCCACATTATTCTTCATTCCCATATTTATTCACTCTGAAGTGGAAAAAAACCTGACAAGTCTTAATGGATTTGACTCATTACCACACGTACTGTCTATATTCCCTGTTCACATACATTTCCACTGAGAAAGAAAAATATACATTTTGAAATAACAGCTTCTAAATTCATTTGATAAAAGGGCTTACAATAAATTTATGAAAGTTAGGAAAGGTTTTTCAAGAGTTATTGCTCATGTTTTCTGAAGCAAAACACTTAGTGTAAAGCACACCTAACATCTGACTTCCATATACCTCAGAGGTTTTCTATGTAGTCTTCACTAAAGTGTACTTACTAAATGTTTCACAATATCAGAGCATGAGTTCCTCCATCAGCTGAAAAATCTGTGAACTAGATACTCATTGTAAACAATGCTTCTATAAAAGGACAGTTGAAATACAAAAAAAAAAAAGAGGACATTAGTAGCCAAGTTTCTTTGGGAGACAGAAGGTTGCATTTGGTTCTGGACTTCCTTAGAAAGAGCAGCAGACAAAAAGCATGGTAACCATTCAGATTATTTGAAGCTCTACGGTATTAAGAGCATTTGTAAAAACAGGTCCAATTACAATAAACTGATATTTGCATAAATAACTTTAAAACAAGGCATTTTGTTAGTGATGAATGCATTAAGAGCTGAAATAATGTTAAGCTATTGTTTGTCACCTTGTCAGATATGTGTGCTGAAGTTTCCCTTCTAATTAAAAGATATTTAGTACAGCACAACAGATATTTTAAAAAACACTTCATCTGAGATTACCATGACAAAATATGAAAAGATGGAAAGCAATGCTTTATAGACGCTCTAATTTTTCACTCAGAAATTCTTCCACACTATCCGTATTCCACTTGAGGATGCTCAGTTCTTCTGCAATGTTCCCATTGTCGTCCAGCAGCTTTAGTACAGGATCAGAACCACGCACATACTGTGGGGGAAAAAAAGTCAGTTACCTTGGGAAGGAAATGCATTCTCCATATTAACACTTCCCCTCTTCTCAAGTGATTTAAATCAGTTGTGGTTTCTGACTTGTGTTTAATGTTGAAGAGAGTGAACAGGAAGAACACGTCAAATGAAGGAGGATGAGGGTGTGTGTCAGACACGTCTGCTTGTTCTCCTTGGTGCACCACACCAGTTAATGCACATGCACGGGGCAATGCCAGAAGCCTGGTTTTTGAAATATGGCATTTACTTCAACTGTTTTAGGTTACCAAAGTTGGATTTTTGAATCAAGCAGATGACCGATGTTTCTCACGTGATCAATAGCATTTTAAATATTTCACTTTAACATGTCAAAGTTCTACTATCAAGTTTGAATGTAATAAAATTCTTTCCTGCTGTTTCTATCTGTGCCTACTACTCTTTGCTGGTAACACAATTCTTTAATGCTTCTGCAAACTCACTAAGTCACAAAATATGAAATGCAAATAAAAGCTTTTAATAGTATTAGAAAGCTCTGACCATTTCAGTTCATGGAAAGATTTCCCCAGGAGTATTTTACTTTGCTTGACTGAGCTAACCTAGTTGGTTTTACTTAATGAAGCTAGTGGCACCTCTAATCAGTTTTCCAAAATAAACACAGATTCACTTGCACAACACTTTTTTGCTGGTAATGCTCTATACCAACTGTAAGCTAGGCTGTTTTGATGTTCAAAAAGCTAAAAAAAAAAACCCCAACAAAACAAAAAAGAAGCAGTCAGACATGCAGAAGGAGAGAGAGCTTTCAAAAGAAAGTGGAGGACATGGAGACGTGAATGTGTGAGACAGACAGAGGAAATCTGTTTTAGATGGAATCTGCTGCTGAGAAGACAAATCACTTATTGCAGCCATACATAGCTATGAAGTGATTCCAGATGGTGCCATTTGGGGAATAGAGATGGGAGCACAAGCTGTGAGAATCAAGATGTGTATCTGTGAAGTACACGCAAAGTTCACACAGGATTTTAAGAGGAAGGTGAAATCTTACACTAAATCTTGAACCAAAGAATTGTTGGAGCTTATGGCAATGCAGTTTATGCAGCTTTGCATATATGGAAGTTATAAGAAACACCATTCAGTACATACATTTCTATAAAGCTGGATGTTTGAAGTCTATAAAGAAAAAATACCACAACACATAGCAAGGAATAGCAAGGAAATTGAGACGGAGGAGAAAAATCTAAGAATCACTGAATGTATGGAAATGGCAGCTCCATAAGAAAACAGGGGGAGAATAGGAGAAAAGGAAACTATGGCAGAATAAGCTTGAGTAAATCTAAGCTATTCACAAAGACAGAATGTAAGCATTCCTCACATTCTTTCCCAATCTGCTGTTATAGGTTCCAGTGTAATTTTTTTTCTTGGCTTTAAACCAATCAAACAATAAAACAAACCAAAACCCCACCAACAACAAAGAATTGGTACCACTTACTGAGCAATAAACTATATAGTACTAGTAGGAACTTGTAAAGATTCATACTGGCAATGCAAATGTATGTTCTCTACTAAAGGATTACTTGATCAGCAACTAAGGAACAATCCACAGGAGGACTGCCTCCACCAAACTTAATTCTTCCTAACATCCTGCAAAAATAGTTAGGTTACTACTCACCTTGATTTGCAGTCCCCTGAAGAGCTTTGGCTTATCGCTCCTGACGAAAGCTATGGTTTGGACAAAAGAAAGAAAATCAAACTCTTCTCCACTTGCATTAAGTAGAGTCACATGAAATTAGTATTCCACAAACTATTTCTTCACAAAATTAATAATGCTAAATTTATTATGCCAAAGGAGCACCTCTTATTGCTAGTAATCCAGAGAAGATTCATATCTGCTTGGATTTTCCTCGGACACCAGTGCAACTGTGTAAGTCTGTTTATGTGCACATACAACTGACAGCCTTCAGCAGGCTGGCCCATCTGCTGCTGTGATACGCAAATGTGAGGAGAAGCGTTAGAGCGCTCAAAATCTGGCTGAAGATAAGCTTTGTGAGGGAGGCTGAATATGACACCCATCTCATCAGCACACTGCACACACTGCAGCAGTGTGGGGGAAAGGGCACAGAGGAAACTGTGGGTAGAGGTGTTATTCTTGCAGACAGACCATCTTGTCTTGCAGAGATGTCCATGATTGTGTTGAAAACCAGCAAATAAACGAGACCAGAAAACAAGAGAAGCTGGTATCTCCTCTTCTCTTGACTCCTAAAGGCAATCAGCTTTAAGATGGACTCCATGGCCAGTAAGGCAGCTACATGGAGAGAAGTCCCTATCTGAGGTGGGCTGCTGCTGCACAACTCCCTTGAAGAACAAGTCAGCAAAGGATATCAACAGCAGCACAACCCAACCTTTGTGTTAGCCTTAACTTTGAAAAGACTATGAATTATTTCAGGACAAAGTATGAGCAAAATCCCCCACTCGCAAACACTTTACACTAATGAATGCCTGAGGTCTAGATGTATTTAAAATTTATTTGGAAAATACAGTCCTCATTCCTCCTTTTTACAGTCAGGCTGTGCTAAAGGCTGAATTTAGTATCTGTATTGACATTAAGTGGATTCAGGACACTCCGTAGTACGTCAGTAGCATCTCCCCAGGGATGAACCCTGTCAGTATGGATTGACTCCTACAAAAGGTGCTAGCTGTACGTTAAAGCTGCTTTTCCAAGGTTAGACCACAATGAATCTCTCACAAATTGCAGTAAATCCAACTGGTGCATGGAGATGAGTGCAATCTCAGGACTAATGTTTCATACTCCCTCACAAGGTGTAGTGCTTTCCTCAGTAATTGCAGAGATGTGTCCTGGCATCTTTATACCTATCTTTATATTACTGCAGTTACCTTAGCACTTTCTAGCATGGTTAGAGTGGCATTTATTTTCTTCCCTCTTCCACTGTTCTCCCAGTACATCATAAACTCTGCCTGGTGCACCAACCATTACACAGTATAAACAAGATAAAAAAATACCAAAGGTGCAAGGAGCTGCCAGGGCCCTGAAGAAAATAATACTTGCTTTTGTCCTGAATTATTAGACACAAGCACTTTGAAAGTAAAAAATTTTACTGGAGACATAAGTTTGTGCATAAGGTCACAGAAATGTACGTAAAAAAGGCACAAAGGACTTGACCATACCACAGACTTGACCACTGTGTACCCGAAATGAACTTGAATTAAAATATGGTTTTATTAAGGCATTACCAATTATCAAGTGTTAAACCTATGAAAAAGAAATTCAACCAAAACAAAAGGAAGAGAAGGATATATTATGAAGACAGGAAACCCCAACATTTAATAATGTCACTAACAGCTAAGCATTGCTAAGACAACTGGCAATATTTGCTCAAAATGTGAATATGTAAATCACTGGGAATAGAGTCAGACCAAAAGCATTAATGCCTTTTCTCAGACTCTTTAATAATTTGTTTTTGGGACAAATACATGCTCTGTAGTTTTGAAGATGATATGAGCCTGCTTCAAAAGATACCATGAGAGCCTATGAAAAAGACTGAACTACAGAACACATCAAGCACTTATTTGCATTTTAACGATTATAGCTTTTTACCTTTTGGGGACCTCAGTTTGAGATAAAACTTCGAATTTAAGAACTCTTATGGCACATCAATAACTACTATTTGCCATTTGTTAATCAAGTTACAATGCAGCTATTCATGGTTTTATACAAAGCATCACATGCTTTCAGAAAGGAATCCGAGACAGAGCTCAAATCAACTCCTAAGAATAAACTTCACAAAACCCCAAAGACAGGGTACTTTGTATAAGCAGTTGGGCAAGACTTTTCTGAATCTGAACAGAAGTATTATTTTAATTTGTGTATCATCTGTTTACAAAAGATTACGATAAAGTGATGCCTGTCAACCACAATGACCACATTTCTTAGCAAGAGTTTTACTAATGCGCCTATCAATGCAAGATTTAAGGTGAATATGTTTTTCTAACTTTCTTTCATCGGTTTTTACGAATTACAGATTAAAGTAACTAGGAAATGAGTGATCTTACCTCCTACAATAGACTCCCAAAAGAATTTACTTTAGTAGCTAAAAAAATCCCCTTCACCCTTGTAGAACTTGGCTGATAGAATAATACCGACTTTGAACTCAGAGAATCTAATGTAACTGGATACTGAGTTCAAGGATTAAGGACCTTGTTTCTATAACAGATTTGTTGGGAGTACATCCATTTCTTAACTAAGAGTCACACAGGGAGAGGTGAGAAGTACTTTTTGGTAAAAAAAGAATGCAGAGAAACATAAAAGAAATGTTCAGTGAAAAAAACTCAGCCTAATTCAGTTTTTGTTAAATAAACTGAAAAGAACATAGGAGTCTAAACATTGTTCTCCTATCTCATTGTGAAAAGAACACAGTCACCACTAAGAAGTAAACTTAAAACAAATATGCTCAATTAATCACTGACCCAGATAATTTACTATTCTATTCCAAAGTCTTAGTTTTATGGATGTCAGCCAAAAAAGTCACATTTTGTGTTACTTGGTATTGCTTCATCTATGAATTTTGTCACTCAGGTTTTCAATGTTCTACTTTGATGGAGCGCTTTTAAACAATAAATACTTAAGAGCAGTTTTATACAGAACAATTTCAAAATGTATGGAATATAGGAATTCATTTTAGAGTACAGTATTCATACTGGAGCAATTTCTTTTTAAGGGAAACTTACCAGAAAAAACAGGTCAGTACTGAACTTAGAGATTTAGAGAAATGTGGTCTGTTACTAGACTTATCACAAGAAGTTGTATTTGAAAAACCTAATAGATATCCTTGGCTATATTAAAAAAAGCATTTAGGAGTTTGTTGTGACATTACAAAGAATAACATCCAGTTTAGGACTGAGATAATCTTGCTGAAGCCTAGACCTTTTCATCCTCTTGCTGAGGACTAGATTTTTTTTCAGGCACACAGGTGTATTCAGCAACTGTTTATAACTAAAAATTACATAACTCGTTATTTTGAAAGATGCCTTGATGCAGAAGGACCACACAATATTGCATTTAGTAACCATGAGCAACCTACAGCTTTTCCCAACTGTGTAACTTTTACAAACTTTTAATTCAACGGATTTTAATCCTTAGTTATTTTAAAATGTGAATCTCATAATTTAAAGACAAAACAAAACCAACAATCAAAACCAAAATAACACTGTTCCCTCTTTGGCCAAATATAAGCCAGTAGTCTGAGACACATCAAGTCTGCAGGACTATGCCAAGTGACAAAACAATTTACACAGGTACTTAAAGGTGAAGATTTCACAGAAGTAATATACACTAATCCATGTAATTCTAAGACATACACAGCTCTGCAATTAACAGCACTATTCTGTGTATATTCCGGAAAAAACACCAAACACACTCAAACAAACTTTAACAAAATCCTCACAGAAGCTATGGAAAAGGAATCAGTTATTTGTGATGAGACACTGTCAGTGACAGTCTACACAGTTCAATGAAGCCTACAAAGACAATGCTTCAAAAGCAGCAGCATGACCTTCAGGCAACCTAACTTCTGTAGCAAACATCCAAGTGAAAAGCTGAAATAAAAAAAACACTTCTTGAATGTTAACGTCTTAAGATGGAGACATTAGATACTGTTTCTGGGAGAAGTTAAAATCAAGGAGAAAATCTAAGCAAAAGTATCCTGAGATTAACATTAGTGTGAAGACAAATAGTAGCTGGAAGAATATACAGTATTAGAGTCATTACAGGCCAAACCCCCAAAATAACCAAAGTATTACTATCACCTAAGCTCTTCCCCAGTTTATAAGAAAAGTATAGTTTGAAATTTCTCATGGACTCTTTCTTGAAGCTTCCTCCCACCACACCCCGACAGTACTGATTTTCCTTTTACACTACTGTATTCCATTCCCTTTCGCTCTCATTATTTACTGATAAAACAACTATATGGCAGGATCTGTGACAATAAATAGTTCCACAAGTGTATAATATAATTTCATCTATCAGTTACTGGAGATCAGTCCCATGAGTCTCAGGTCAATACAACCTTACTGATACAATATACTTAATTTAGGACTACTTGAAATAGTACTTAAAAGTACATTTTGTCATTCAGCTGTGACAGTATTTCATATTTGAAAGAACAATAGTGGCTTTACTTACCCTGGACTTGAGGGAACCTTCCCAATTTTCATCCACATACCTCTAGGACAGCTCCTGCATAAAGCTGTAATAATAAACAGAAGCTGTTACTGGCAACAATACTCTAAATGCCTAGTTTATATATGGTGTGTTATCTGTTGAACTGTTTCTCTCTGAGGGGACCATACATGATTGTATCGCTACCAATTACAAATAGGAGCCTAAGTAGAATCACAATTCCAGATCTGTCTCTGATTTATGCAACCACCGACTGTTCACTCAAGATACATGGTAATTTTTGTTCATTATACTAAAGGTTGGACATAATACAATGGGAATTATGGGCTAGTAATAGGAAAACTGTTTCTTCCTCCCTCAAGATGCTAACAAAGTCTGTTAAA
>VXAU01000663.1:1646813-1661303 GCA_013399695.1 Formicarius rufipectus
ACAGTGTTTTCATAAAAAATGTGGATATGGAAAAACATAAGCTTATTAAGTAAATTCACATTTTACTTAAAATACAAACTTGTGAATACATGTAATTAGAAGTAAACCTTTACTATGAAATTTAATTAATATTAACCCCTCTGGAAAAGTCATAAGAGCAAACCACACGCGATATGAGAGAAATCTCGAAGACAATTTTGTTTAATATTTTGTCACCTCTCTATGTAGGCATTATGGACAGCCAAAAATACATTTGCATTTCAGGAAATGAATATTCTGAATTCAGATGCAATTTGATACATGCCTAAACACTATGAATTAGAACATAAGAAATGCTCTAATCATTTGGAGGGAAATTACAACTTCTCTCTTGGCATGAACTAATCAGTGATCATTACTTACTGGGAAAACAAACAGAAAATGTGACACTGCATTATCTGTTCAGAACAGCATTTGAGAAATTTGCTTAACTGGATACCTTTTCAACTAGACATTTGGCTTAAGATTTGACTGTTAAGACCCAGAAGTACTATGAAACAATACTCCACATATCAAAAACACCAGATTATTTAAAAAGCCTTTTCACCACCCAAATAAAGGTTTTAACTAAAAAAGGCAGCCATAAACAGCTCAGATACTAGCTTGCATAATTAAAGTTCCTCTGGAATTAAAACATGAAGCAATTGCAAACATGGAGGAACTGCAGAACAGTGATAAGCTTCACTTACCTTTTTTCTATCTGCTATTCTTCAAAAAACATTCAAGAACAATTCTATCAGCCATCCAAGATTTAGATATCAGTTTGCACACTCACTAATCCACTGAACATTTATACTGGCTTTGTCATTCTCACAGTTATCAGCATTTTTCTATTAAGAAATCAGTATAAAGAAGTAGACAAAGGAATAAATAGCCTTCTATCTAATTAATTAACTACTTTATGCAGGTGTATAACTAAGTATACTCAAATTTAGGACAACAGTCAAACAAGCATTTGTGAATTCTCATCACTGCAAATAATTTTCAGAGTTATTTTCTTCCCTTCAAACAAGAATTTTTATGGATCACTGTAGGAATCCAAAATACGCATGATGTTTTGCAATTACTCACTACTCCCAGTATGCAACTTCTGGGTAATATGTGATAAAAGTTTAACAAAGAAAACAGCTCAATTACAGATGTCCAAATTTTGAGCTTGTATCTCCGCCGTAATTGAAACCCAACTGTGCTGGTACAAAAAAAGTTTAGATTCATGCTGGGACAAACAGCTGCTCTCTTGATGGCTAGACGAGAATAAAAGAGGAATCAATTGGCTTCATTTATAACTCTAAACAAAGGTGTCTTTTGCAAGAAGAGTAGGTTTATTTGCATCACTTAGCCCACCACAAAAGCATACTTGTTAATATCTGGTGCTGCTGCCATCTCATTGTGTCCAGAGCAGATGTTCTCCAAACTTTCTTGTGAAGGCAGTCACTGTGTTCAAGTATTACTAAGAACGACATGTATTGCTCAGCATGGAGGCATATAAACATCTCAAGTCAGTTCATTACACAATGCTTAACTCCTGGGTTAGTTCATTTTAAAGCAATGCTTCACTTGTTTTAGTGCCCATGAAAGTGAGTTTAGCACTACAAGGAATGAAATAAAGACCCTCTAAACTCTTACTAGTGTCCATGTTAACAGCCAAAGCAAATGCTGTGATGATTTCCAGGCTGACTCACGTCTCTATCTATGAAAAGAACTCAACTTTCTTTACAATACTCTAATAGCATGCTTTCTATTGTGACAATATCTGAACTTTTCTCTCACTTTTTCCAAAGCATCAACTGGAGTTCAATGTCGTTCAAAAGCCTTTTCTAAAGCACCTGAACCTCTTGTAACAGTTCACACCGACATAATCAAGATTACTCTGCACAACTTCGAAGAGGAAAACCACACAGTTATGTTTGCTTTAATAATGAAGGAAAGTGGTAATTAAAGCAGAATACCATAATTTACATAAGAATTGTGCTAAAAAAATAATTGTTCCAGTAAGTAAAAACAAGGAACTTCAACTTAGGTGAAAGAAAACATTTCACTTGCTGTTAGGAACGGAATTGTAGCAATTTCTGCAAGACAATTCTATTGGTGCCTTGTTTATGCACAGATATAGTATTGTTAGCAGTTTCTCGTGGTGAAGACTCCAGAAGAAAAGTTGCATTCCTGCTATGTAACCATTACTGTTTACAACCAAACGGGAACTCAGGTCAAACTGAATTGCAAAAAGTAATACTTGATACAGATTGCTCCCTGATCGTAATAAAATTATATTAGATCAAAGGTGACAAGAAAGTTGCCTAAAATAGAAGAAGTTATACCTAATTTTACTTCTGTAACACCATCTCTTGCAGACTGGCTTCTTTAACTGCTGACTAATCCTGACCCTGCCTGAGGCAGGTTAGGAAGTATCTCTCAAACTGGATTTGTACAGCTGTTTGCAATCACCTGAAAAAAAAATTAGTACCAGCATGTCTTAAGAAATTAAATGAAAGAGACTGTTAAGATAAAGTCACACAAGGGTCAGTAGCTGCCTTACCCAGATTCTCTCTGATATCTGCACATTAAGCTCTGAGAATAAGCAGTAAAGGACAATTTATGACTATAGCTAAAACTCTGGAATTTTCACCTCCCTCGGGTACAAGACAATCTTCCACTAAATACTGACCACCAATCTCTTTCCAATGGAAATAATTTTTAATGAAACACACTAATTTTTATATCATATTATGATATAAGCAGATCTCCTGATGAGACCTCCTGATCACCCATCAAGTCATACTATTGTTTTATTTCAAATATGTCAGGAAAATATGGGTATTATTCTTCTTCGTGGCCCAAGTTGCTTGGTATGTGCAAACTGGTACTATTGAAATATAGAGTGAATTACCTCATTTTTTGAAAAGCATGCAAATTAATTTTTACTGTGCTACATTCACCCACAAGAACCCAAAACAACACAATCAATATTTGTTCTTCTGAGAAATTTACAACAAAAAGAATTCGTTGCAAGCTTCCTTTGCTTTTTCCTAAACTCCTTTAGTAGTTTGTGACTTTTACTAGAAAACTAAATTACTTTGAAAGAATATACATTGAGATGTAAATTATAAAATATTTTCTCTTTTACAGGGGACAGTGCAAGGTATTTACATGGACAGTTCCAAGTTTTCAAAATCACTATAGTCTTTCTTTTTCCTGGAAGCAGAACATGAGTAAGAATCTGTGGGTTAACAGAAAACAGTCAGAAAGCCTCACTGCCAGGCATATTATGAATTACTGCTTTATAATACAGAAAGCCAGTAAAGTTATTGGTACATACACATCATTCCAAACTGATGTCATCAGTAAATTTAGCGACAAAGCAACGTCTCCCATTGACAACTCATTACCCTGTGAAGGGAGAAGCCTAACCACCAAAAACCAGTTAAGTGATTCAGTGCTATTCCTGTGACCAGTGGTGTATATTACAGGCAAATTCCTCAGAACAAAGCTGAAGCAGAATGTAAGCTCTCATTTATTTCTAGAGAAGGAAATTTCAACTGAATATAAGGGCGGAAAAGAGTCGCAATGAGGATGTTTAAACACTGAGATAATTTACTAAGAAAGGCTGCAGAATCTGCCATCTTGGAGATCCTCACAACTCTGAGTTCTGTTTTGAGGAGACTCAACTTTTTAATTCTGTACATACAAAACATAACTGTGCATTACTATTTCATTCTCCAGCACACACAAAATGTGTCATCTATTTAAGTGTTTTATTTTTGGTGTTAAACAATATCTTCCTTGCAGGATTATATAAAAGTTTCTGCTGCTTAAATCCAACAACCACTGAAAAATTCCAAAACAACTTCTGCTTCTGGCAGGCTATTTTTGTTAACTTTGCTCTATGAAATGGGTTGGTGTAAGGTCATGTGAGCAAGAAATCTGGAACAAGGGTGAGAGAGAAAATGCAGAAGCTGAGCTGCCATTAGACCACTGTAGCCTGGACTAGGAGGCGTGAATGCTCAATTTCAGTTGGAGTGGAGGGCAGAGTGGAATAGGAAAGAGTGGCAGAAAAGGGCTCCTCTATACAGGCTCTCACTTGGACCTAGTGAGCAGAATTAAGCAAGTGAATAAGTAGAGGCAGAAAGTTGATAGTTCAAGTTTCAGTTTTGGAATATACCATTTGAGTCTATCTAAGCATCTACTTACCTCTAGAAGTAGCAACCCTGAATATCTCTTTTATTCTCCAAAACCTGTGCTTTTATTAAAAAAACCCCATCATCTTAGAGTTGCAAAGAAAAGAATAAGAACATATCTCATGAGCTATTCATTTGACCTTGTCCATTTCATTAATTTTGAGACTTTTAATTTTTGAAGTTTTTCAACAAATGTAGAGGCAAATGCCAATACTTTATCTATATGGTCAGCTTTAACTAGCTAACCTAGTCCATGCACCAGCACAGATGCACATCAACAACTTAACTCACATTTAGCAAATTCACATTTGTAGTTTCCCTGATCTTTCAGACTTCCCCCCCCCTCCAGTGGTGAGACTCAATAGAGATCTTCCATAGGTAAGGCTTGCCCTATTGCAGACAGATAACGTATTTTATCTTACTTTATTTGACAGAGATGAACCTCTGGGGAGTCTGAACCAAACAAAAGATCGTAAATTGCTGTCTTAGGCACTGACTAGCTAGCTGCACATTCCTTATCTAAGACTACTGTTTGTCAACATTAATTTTCATTGCTGATAACATCACGTACAGAAGGAAAGAGCATAGATGGCAGAGTTCTTGAGAAGGACATCCACTGCAGCACATTTTTAGTAGAACGGATGGTTGTGCACAATACTCAGAATCAACAGTACTCTGGTAAGAGACTTCTCAATTAGAGAGAACACAGTCAGCTCAATTATCCTAACTTCCCTATCAATACTGCCCATAAAATTATTCCTGTATCAAATGTATGGGACACTTCTTAGTTAAAAGCAAACTTTGAAAGGAGATTGTATGACATATTAGCCTTAATTACAGAGTTTTGATTATTTATTTCAGTATTAAATAAAACATGCTGCCATTGAATTACACTGAAATTACACTTGGTNTATCACCTAAGCTCTTCCCCAGTTTATAAGAAAAGTATAGTTTGAAATTTCTCATGGACTCTTTCTTGAAGCTTCCTCCCACCACACCCCGACAGTACTGATTTTCCTTTTACACTACTGTATTCCATTCCCTTTCGCTCTCATTATTTACTGATAAAACAACTATATGGCAGGATCTGTGACAATAAATAGTTCCACAAGTGTATAATATAATTTCATCTATCAGTTACTGGAGATCAGTCCCATGAGTCTCAGGTCAATACAACCTTACTGATACAATATACTTAATTTAGGACTACTTGAAATAGTACTTAAAAGTACATTTTGTCATTCAGCTGTGACAGTATTTCATATTTGAAAGAACAATAGTGGCTTTACTTACCCTGGACTTGAGGGAACCTTCCCAATTTTCATCCACATACCTCTAGGACAGCTCCTGCATAAAGCTGTAATAATAAACAGAAGCTGTTACTGGCAACAATACTCTAAATGCCTAGTTTATATATGGTGTGTTATCTGTTGAACTGTTTCTCTCTGAGGGGACCATACATGATTGTATCGCTACCAATTACAAATAGGAGCCTAAGTAGAATCACAATTCCAGATCTGTCTCTGATTTATGCAACCACCGACTGTTCACTCAAGATACATGGTAATTTTTGTTCATTATACTAAAGGTTGGACATAATACAATGGGAATTATGGGCTAGTAATAGGAAAACTGTTTCTTCCTCCCTCAAGATGCTAACAAAGTCTGTTAAATAAGATTTTAGTTCCCATCTTAAACCTAACTTGCACAGTGAAATACTATTCATAATAAAGGTGAGACTGACTTTACACTTCTCATTTTGGGCTCTTCATTCATTGTAGTTAATTGTGATTGCAGAAAGGACAAACCACATTAACAGCCCTTGGCTGAAGTGGAATGAGCAGGCTGGGCTAACTTTGATGCTTGCACTTAGAAGTCAATCACTTCTGTCAGCTATGCAAGACACTCAGATTCAATCTTCTTAAAATATAAGTTAATTTCATGTAATATCTAAATTTAAAAAAAAAAAACCCTAATTATCTTATATATTGTCATATTTTTAAACTTTTTTGTGCTTTTTTTTGAAACATGCAAGTGATTCTATAGTTTGCTAAATCTTAAACATAAATTAACAACAGATTTTCCAGCTACTAAAATAGAACATTATACTTTAAAGTTAGGCAGTTTAGTATTACACATAGTTTCCAATACTATATATCAAATCACATCCCTCTGAACCTTCAAGCCCACTGTTTAGAGAGAAGCAGACAGAACAAGCCTCAACCTAAAATTTTTAATGTGATTATTTACCTTCTATAAACAATTAAGACCTCTGCTTTAANTAAAAAACAATGAAGGTGAACCATATTTATGTACCATGTTAGAGATAAGGAGTATAGTTATGTAAAAGCACAATTTGATTCTTTACAAAGTAGTAAAAAGATTTTACAGAACACATCAAAAGACAGAAAAAGATGTGGCTTTTGAGAAACAGCTAGAAGTAAACTAAAATTCTAATTTGTTTCCACAAGCATTGATATGATTTACACTTATATTACAGCACTGAGATCTCAATGTGTTTCAGAGAGTTCTGTTTTTAACATCAAGTTGAAAACTAAGAGATGAGACTGCTTCACTGGAACTATTCATATAAAGAGCCCCTGGCAGAACAAGCAGGCAGCCAACAGTAA
Source organism: Formicarius rufipectus (assembly GCA_013399695.1). NCBI lineage: Eukaryota > Metazoa > Chordata > Aves > Passeriformes > Formicariidae > Formicarius > Formicarius rufipectus. Next base: position 1,653,658 of record VXAU01000663.1, read on the forward strand.
TTTCAGTGTAGCACTTTAATTAGTGAAATGAAAAGAAAAAAAAAAAAAAGACCTGAAAAATGAATGTAAATTGGGTTACACAGGAGTAGCCTAAAGCATTAAAGGCACTTCAAATCATTCTACTTCCAGTAATTACTGTGAGTTTTGTGAACTATTTTGAGTTTTAAAAAGTAAGTCTCAATGAGAATGTCACCTTATTCCTCCTTGTAATTCATAACAGCACATTTAAGAAGCTTGTACAAGTTAAAGGGTGGAGTTTTAAGAAAGCTTTCCATTTGATTTTCTTTTTTTTTAAATAAAAGTACCACATGGTCATGATGACACTGGTCATGTTTACCCCTAATATTACTGCAAATACTTATTTCATTTCCTGGAGGAGTCCAACACTACCTCCATGCAAAGAACAGGTTTTAACTTATGGTCAAATACATAAGGAGTATATAAATATTAGCCATTAAAATGGATAATACAAAATAACCTGTTCTGAGAAAGAGTTTCTGCATACATGCTCATCTACTTCCCAATAACATTTAATGGTCTGAGCGACAACTTTGTTATGAGTAGCAGCTAAGATAGACTACAGAGATCTGAATTGGTATAGGCATGTTTTTTTATCTTTCGGTGAAATGAAGAGTAATCTTTTCTTCAAACAGACCAAATTGAACATTAGCAGCTACTTATTACATGGACTAAATAGGTTTAATACAGTCTTCCTTTGTGCATCACCCCCCCCACTGTATATTTTATCCACAAAAACTTCTCAAATTGTGTGATACTATGCAGAAACAGGTGGCTAGTATGGAAGAAGGGGTTCAGAGTAAGGCTTCACTTTCAACAGACCACAGGTTCTGGGGTTTCGCAGCACTGAAACAGACCTAACCGTTCATGCCTTAAAATGAGTTCCCACAATTTCAAGAACTTTCAAGGAAAAGAATGGCTTGATGCAGTGAAAAGACGATATAATCCTCCTGCAGAAACGTCCAAGTACCTGATTAAGTACAGCACAGGTTACAATGTGACCCCAGGGAACAGGTGTGCAAACATGACTATGCCACACCTCATCAATCCAACTGCAAAGCAGACACCTTTACTCAGATAGCCAGCTGAAATCCGTATCAAAAATCTAGGAAAGGTTCTGCTGCTGTGCTTTGACTCCCCACCCCCGCCCCGCCATTTTCCAGAGTGTTTTAGTACACATTCTTAGGATTTTCTGCCCTAGTGGGTCTCCCTTTTCAGCATTTTTCAATATGTTGAGAAAACACAATACTTAGAGTCTCTAAACACCACAATTTTCTATGTCTCACCCACTCTGTTTACTGCTAATGGGGTTATGCCCATAGCCTTGCATCAACTTTGAAAGTAAACTTTTATATTTAATTGTGTGGGAAGAACATCAAGGTGCAAAACTCCCCTGTTAGACCACAATAATACATTTCAAGTTTCAGAAGTATTTTTTGTGAAATCCATTACAAATTTGGTGAAAAAGAATCCTCAACTTCTTGTTACCTTAGCAATGCAGAGTCTACATATTCCAATAAATTATTAAACCATGCTTTGACAGTTTAGCATATTTTGATAACCCTGAACACAAGCAAGAAAATCACTAAAAAGCTCACAATTTTAGACTTTTTACTTAAATTTGTGGAGTGGAGCAGTTATTACCCATCTCCATGGAAATTCAGAATTATACATACAGAGTTCTGTATCATTGTTTCTCAGTAGAATCATAAACTGTTTAGAAATAGTGTATGACAGACATGTGTGATGTCACCCATGACAACTTGCCATCTGAACCATCTTTCATTACTTTTTTTGCCTTTATTTTTCTTTTTTTGCTTACACCTGCTGTCACCTTTTCTAAGTCACCAAACACCATAACATTACAGCATGTATTTGACAGTAGAAATTTAAAAATGCTGCAGTTCAACATATCTTAGTGAGCAAAAATGGATTTCAAAGCCCCATTTAGACATATTGATAACTTTCATGGGTTGTAGCAATCCTGCACACTGCAACTGTGAAATTTAATGTATTGCAAATTTTATCATAGAGCTGATTTTTAAAATCAATTCAGATTTTGACACGCATATATTGTCGAGATATATCTAAGATTATAATACACAATTAATGGAATATGCTTACAGCTATGTCTGAAATGATCACACAGAGTAAGTGAAGCTGCAGATGGAGTGCAGCTATTTTCAGCTACTGCAAAATACGGACAATCTCTCCTGCTACTACAATTTCATGCACAGTTAGCTTCACCTCCATTTCATCCTTCTACGTTTTACACACCAGCAGTACTCTGCATCTGACAGACTGAGGCTTAAAACTTGCAGCTGTCTAAGGCAATACTGTTTAAGCTAGCTCCTGAGTTAGTGTGAAACTGCATACAAAATCTCCAGAGGAGGAGAAAATAACCAAAACATGTTTTTCATTTTACCCACGGTCCAATTCTGAAGCAATTAAAATATTTCATTGGACAGGTATCAGCAGAAGTTTGGAGCAAGACAAATTTTGTGTAACAAGAGTACCTCACAGGTATTTTCCACAATGTCAATTCACGAACTACTGGACCAATAACAAAACCAGGATTAATAAACATCTTTCAAGGCTATGAAAGTTCAAATCTGTAAACATCTCATTTGAGGCTGCACTGATGTTATGCAGCACAAAGTATTTTTAGCCCTGAGGATATTTCACAGATCATTTGTGAAAAGTAGCAATTACATAAAAATTCTCAGATAGATGTGCTATCCCCTTAAACTTTAAATTCTCATTTAGAACTCAGGCACAAGCCATCCAATAAATTAACTCTTGTTTTTCCTGTTCCTAATATTTGTCACGTACATGCAAAGAGAACCAAATTCACATCCTGAGGCTTTTCCTGGCATTCTTACAGTTTGCAAGTCTTTTTGTAGCACAGACTATGAACGTGCTGTGCCACATCATGGCAACAAATACCTGCTCAGAAAACAAACAAGCTACATCCTGTACTGGAATTATGGCTCAGAAATAAAAAAGACTCATGTACTTTGACTATGTCCAAGCATACAGTCACAGCATTAGCAGAACCCAGAGCACCACTGCTCTGGAACTCAGCAACACACAAGGCTGCAAATCAGCAAGTCAAGCATCCTCCATGGAGATGCAGATTTTCAGAATAAGATTAAAAGTTCTACAAGCAAGAGGGCATGAAAAAAAAACTCTTTAAGACTTTTGAAATCCATTTATTCTTCACTATCAAATTTTCCTTAGAAAGATGATTTCTATGGTAACGTGAAAAAAAGAGGGAAAGGGGAAAAACACTGCAAAAGGCAGCATTGAGTTTTCCTATTCTGCATGCATATCATGAAAATTCTTGTTTAGCAAGAAGCTACTATAAATTATATTGTCAGTTCTTATGTAACAGCAAAATCTTAAGCTCAATTACAGACAACTGTTACAAACAGCACTATTTTAAAACACAAGTCAATCCAAACTGTGATGATTCTAAATGCAATCCGTTAAGATATTAATGATTTCTCCCAACACTAATTTTCAAGCGAAGTTACTGAGTACAAGTTTAAAAAAAAATAAATTAAAACCACAAAACAATCACCAAATATGAAAAATAAATTTTTAAGTGGTAACAGTACAAAAAATTTCCACTCTCTGAAACAGCATTCATAAGAATATTAAAAATGATGCTATAATCAACCACACAATCATAATGTTAAAACAATTCATATTTCTATTCATGCACACAATATGGAAAGTCTGCATTCAAACCCAGGTATGAAAATACCATCATAATCACTCCTATAATTCAAGATAATGCTTACTATACTAGCTCCAAATCTCAAATACCATTTGTATCACATTTTTTCAGGAATGTCACTGAAGAAAACAAAGTAATAATCAAAATGTACACTGTTCACATTTACTACAAAGCTCAAGCAGGAAATATAACTGAGAAGCCAACACAAATAGATTAAAAAAACAACAACTTGTAACATCTCTTGCTTCCTGTGAATATACAAGAAAATCTTGTTCAGTATGGAGTTGGTAAAAAACCTCAAGACCCTGTCCTAGTCTATGCTATTTATTTTACTAAATTCATCATGACTAAATTAAAAAAATTCTGACTAAAAATATTTATAATGCGAAGTCCTGACCACAAAATGATTGTATGTGCCCCTGGAAATTATAATGCAGATTCTCATAACTTTTTAAGATTAAAAGTTTCATGAACATAACATATTAAATTGTTCCATCAAGGAGTTGATCCAAAACTCACCTTTCTAGTTTCCAACTGAGCTTCTTCTTGGCAGCACTCCCGGCAGAATGGATCCAACTGATTCAGACTGAACTGTCCAAGAAGATTGCAAGAACTGCACAGCAAGTTACTGGAGAAGCCCAGCTCTCTGCAAGCTTCTGATGACAACTGTGCTCCATATACACTTACCTGAAAGTCAATACAATGTTACACTTTAGTATTAAACTATTTTTTTTAAAAAAGAAGACTCTAAGTGCTGTATTGATTATAAAGAACAACTAAGTCTCCTGACTGTTTTCCAGTAATGCCAAATGGTCAGCCTATAGGTCCAAATTACCACCTTATTTTGAAAAATGGTCTTTAACTGTGAATTCCAGACACTCTTAATATGTACATTTTAACATATCAGACCTGCCAAAGATGATTAATATACACTTCTGATAACTCTACTGTTTTCCTATTTACCAGTCAAGAAAAAACCCCAACCTTAACGAATCAGCTGAAATGGGCATGACTACAGCTTTCCAAAGCCTGCTCTTTGACAATTTCAGTAAATTTCATATCACTGAAAAAACACTTGTATAGTAAGTACAACAGCTAAGCTTGGGAAAAACACAACCATGGAGTGATGAGATGGACCAAACTGCTCAACAAGGCATACAGGCAGCATTTTAATTTCATGTTTGCGTTAATGTCACAGGAAAATCCTTTAAGTGGAAGTGTAGATTAAACCCTGCAATTCTGATTTTTTAGTAATATATTAAAACAGGAAATGCAATTCCATGGTTTTTATGTAAAACACCAGTTCTGCTTTTTATGGCCAGCAAAGCAATGTAACCAACTGTCACAGCATTTAAATGAAATCTGGGGTTTGTTTTCATAGAATCATTAAGGCTGGAAAAGACCTCTGAGGTCATCACTGAGTCCAACCATTAACCCAGCACCATCCCAGACACAGCTAAGCCATATCCCAAGTGCCACATCCACATACACCTTTTGACCACTTTCAGGGATGGTGATTCCACCACTTCCCTGGGCAGCCTGTTCCAGTGCCTGACTAGTCTTTCAGTGAAGATATTATTCCTGATTTCCAATACAAACTTCCTCTGGTGCAATCTGAGGTCATTTTCTCTTATCCTGTCATTTGTTACCTGAGTGAAGAGACTGATCCCCACCTCACTAGGACATCCTTTCAGGTAGCTGTTGAGAGCAATGAGGGCCCCACTGAGCCCCCTTTTCTCCAGGCTCAGCTCCTCCAGTTCCCTCAGCTCCTCATAACACTTGTGCTCCAGACCCTTCACCAGCTCTGCTGCCCTTCCCTGGACTTGCTCCAGCACATCAATGTCTTTCTTGCAGCAAACCCACATTTTCACTTTACTACAAAGGGATTTCTCACAGCCTAGCTTAAAACCTTCCCTTCCAGCTGCTTGATTTGGAGGGGGAAAAGTGAGAGAGGAAATTAGGAAAGGACATAAAGGAAGCAGTTTTCCCAGATGCTTCCCAGACTGGGTGAAAGACCTCAGGCAAAACTCTCAACACCAGAAGCACCAACAAAACAATCAGCACCACTGTTGGCAAATGAGCAAGATAACACCACCAAAGTGGACTGGATGATAACAGATACACGGTCAGAAGAATTATGCTGGCCCAACCAGAAAAGCTCAGAAGAAAAACTAAGTTTGCCATTCAGCAAATCAGACTTCACATTCACAGATCATCTAATCTATACAGAGATAGCATATCATCTAAGGCATATCCAAGGTACAGACAAAACCCATTCCCTCCCCTGAAGTGGCCAATCTGCAGCTAAAGGAAAGACGTGTCACTAATGTGACAGATATATCATGGATTATGAAGGCACAGAAAATTTAAGAAAAGTGACAAACACTGCCAAAGCCACATTTCAATTATCATTCACTTATTAAATTAATGATGGTAGTACCTAATGCAGCTTCCTTCTACCTTGCTACTTGCCATTCACCCCTTTCATGCTTTAGTGTTATCTTTTCCTCACTTTTGGATCTGTTCACCTGGGAGCAAAAATGGTGTTAGTGGCATTGTCACTTTGCTTCCATTGGCCACACTCCTCACTTCTTTCTCCAGCAGACCCCTAAAGCACCTGCAAACACAAGGTCAATACTCTGTGTTTTGTTTTTTTGGGGGAGCTGCAGGGCGAACCAACCAAAACCCAAACTGCATATGACAGTAAGTAAAGATTCCAAGAGAACTTCTCAGAGAAGTAGTTTTGGTTACACATCAAACTCTAAACAGCTTGAGAATAAAACCATGGGAAGGAAGAAAAAACAAACAAACAACAAGTAAAAGAAATTATCTCTCATTATTTTTCTTCAATATTTAATACCTTAACTATTATACTATCCTGAAATAGTAATCATAACAAACGCCTACGATTCGGACAAGAAAAGAACCCTCACACTTCAGAATCTGAATTCTCATCAGAATAAGATAATTTCAGCTACTTAGCTACTGCTGCACCTCATTTTAGCAGCATTTTCCACTTCAAAGCTCCGACTACAAATACACGTTACCCTATTGCTTTAGTGTATCGTTTAATATATTAACGGAAAAGCAGCAGCGATAGTTTCAGGAAGAGCGCAGAGGCAGAGACCAGTGTCCGACAAAGAGAGCAAGAGGCGGCGACGGAGGCAGGAGAGGGGTGGGAGGACCGGAGAGCGGCCGCTGCCCGCATCGGGACACGTGTCACCCCGCCCCCCCAGCCCTCGTTCCCGTTCCCTTTCTCTCAGGAATCGCAGTCGAACACAGCGGCCCCGGCTCTCACCGCCTGCAGCCCCAGGAGCCAGCAGAGCCAGCGCCGCCCCAGCGCGCACAAGTCGGGCCCCGCCGCCATCTCGGTGCCGCCCCGCCAGCGCCGTCGCCACGCTAGGACCCCACCCGGCGCGGCTGCCCGCGCGCTGCCTGATGCGGGAGAGCGCACACGTGCTCCCAAGCGCCGGCACCAGAGGCAGCAACAGCTAACCCGGAACATCTCCGGGAATTCTAGAGCAAAGACACGTTCAGAGCGCCGTTTCACAGCAAGAGCAGAACAGCTGCCGTGCCAGGGCCCCGGTCGGGCATTGCGAACACAGCCCTAAAAAAGGGTCTTTCCTCTTTCTGGGGAGTTGCTGCCATCCGGCAAATCGACCCCGGCCGCAGTGACTGACAGCCGGACTGACCAATACCGTTGTGTCTTTCCCGAGAGCGGCGGGGCTGTGCCCAATGAGAGTGGGGGGTAGGCGGGCCTTCAAGCAGGGCCCTCCAATCAGGAAGGGACGCATGTAGGCGGGCCATGGCCGCGATCCGGCCCCTCGGCGCCGGGTGGGGGAGGAACCGACGCCGGGGGGCGGGGCGTAACCAGGGAGGGGCCAAT